>JACSZP010044699.1:0-15237 GCA_016161895.1 Pinna nobilis | reverse complement strand
GGGGGGGGGGGTACGTTTCGTCGCTGTTTATACATGTATATTGCACCGTCATCAGTTTTTGTCATCTCCTATTTTCGTCAGCTGTGCGTTTCGGACTTCGATATCATTATACATTGTAAACAGAGGTCGGAAGGATGGTATGGTATGGTATTGTTGTTCAACATCCCACTCAAGAATCTTTCACTCATATGGCGACGTCACCGTGTGCCGGTGAAGGGCTACAAATTTTGCCTATGCTCGGTACTGCTGGCCGTAGAGCAGGGAGGGTTCTTTAACGTGTCAACACCTACTGTGACAGGGGGCCTCGGTTTTTACCTTCTCATCCGAAGGACAGGGACGACAAACCGCGGACATCATTGTTTATGAATATCTGATGTAAAGATGAAGTTGCAGTTAGATTGCAACTTGTCATTCTTTTAAAGTCTTTGCAATTAAATATCGTATGAAACCGGTTAAACAAAATATTTTACATCGTTTTGGTCGTTTCTGGGACACCTATAATGTACTGATTTAAGATCGTTACATTTTGTATGGGACAGATGAAATTCTTTTGCATGTATAGGTCTTTTCTAATCTGGACAGAAAGAAATGGTTTTCTAAATAATATTGAAACTTGGCTATTGGATATAAATCCTTAATATTTCATGTATGTACACAAATTCTAACATCTTATATTGAATGTATGCTCTGTTTTTGTAACACATTAATTTTCTGGCAAGCATTAGTTTAAAAAAAGATAATATGTATTATTTAAATATGTAACTATTGCACATGACATATACTGATACTCCTAATGATTTTAAGTTGGTTTGTTGGTTAAATTCCTTCTCAAGAATCGTTCACTTATATGAAGATGTCAGTATGTGCCTGTGAAGGGCAAAATATTTTGACTATGCTTGGCAATTATGACCGTAGAGTAACGCCATTTCTTTAACCAACACTTACTGTAACACGAGACCCCGGTTTTTAATATCTCATACAAAAGACAGTCATAACGTACTCTGACGGGCCTTTCGCTCAATCCTCCGACCTCTCGATCAAAAGTCGAACACTCTAATCACTAGGCCACAGCGACCCCTGATTTAAAAGTAATAGAATGTGTAAATCTGAGTCAGACATGTGAGAAATGTCAATGTAACTTTTCAGAAGACGGTGCAATTTATTCCATAACATTTGTATTAGATAAATATTTGTCCATATTAACTTTTTTGAAGATATATCTTACATGTTTATCTTTTGATTTCAAAATAGATTTAATTCTTTTATTTCTTATAGTATAATTTATTTATCTTTAAGAGGCGAAGGCTCTTTTGTTTTCCATCAACTCCGTGGACTAGGAACTGTTAAAATGAGTTTTGGAAAGCTGGACTAGGAAAAACTCAGCAATTTTAATACATTGCACTCCGTCTTGACATTACTATTCTACACCTGTATCACATCTACAAACCTTTAAAAGTTTAGTCAGTTATTACTTACTTTTTAGTCAGTGGATACTATGTTAAATTCTGAAAAATGTATCTTATTTTCTCAAAGAGTAATTGTTATTCCTGTTTCAAAGAAGTAAAAAGTTTATAGATCGGGGCAAGCTACTGAACAACAAGTTGACGTTACATGGGTTCCAAAAGTTTCAGTTAAAGTCAGCTTTTTGTAAATTCTACGATCGGTACAATGATATGGCTTGCAGATACGGTCTGTTATTGGATCGAATGCTGTCTGACGGTTATTAGACAGTTCTTTACACACTGAATTTGGCTACGGATTACTCGGTTTACCTAATAAATTAAAGATACAGGGCAAACGACGGGTATGACCGGTCAACAGGGGATGCTTACTCCTCCTAGGCACTTGATCCCAACTTGGTCCGTGTTTGCCCAAATTCTTATTTGGCATTCCTTGTGGGAATTATGAGATCGATCACTGTTCGCTACCTTTACCTTTTCAACGAATATGTAGACATTTTTGGTATTTGAATTTGTCCTTTCTACACTTAACATGTGCATTCGAGTTTTTTTTTTAACATTTAAAGTGAAACGCTGAAATTGGTGAGTCCGTCAAATTGAACCTCGAACAATCCTCAATTCCCCTGAGAAGAATCCGTTCCTACCCGTGACCCTTCATTTTTCAGAAAAGTACTAACAGAGCAAGACACCAATATGTCAGGTATCTGATACATCATAAAAAGCACTTGCCATGTCTGCTAATCCTAAAACTGTCGATGATTGATTAAAAGCAATTACTTTATTCTTGTCACATTTTGATATTACGAAATTTGTCATCAAGAAATAATACAGCACTCAAAAATTTAACTTAAAAATTAGGCAAAGTATTCACATAGATACTAAGTCTCGGGCTATTAAGGACGGTATCTTATTGTTTCTGAAATACGATATCTGCCAATGTACAACCGTATCGAAAACGTGGTCCGTCGACTAAGATTTTCTTTTCGATGCGGTCGAAGAAGCACTGTGTAGTTGCGATCCTTTCAGCTTCAGAACGATCCTCAGATAGTCCACAATATATAGTATTATGCAACCAACTTTTGATAACCTTGGTGATAGCGGCAGCTCTGGTAGCCGGGTAGTCATCTGTAAAATAAGGAAATGAAACAAATTATGAATAAGTATATTCATCCGTTTTCCAACTTTTATCTTTTGGCTACTTAAGCACAAGAAGGCAGATGCTTACCATTTGTCAAATGTTATCATAAACGTCTATTTCATTAGCTGTCGCCAAAACCATATATTTACATTTGTTTATCTTTCTACCTCTTGAAGTAAGTAAATTTGTGGCGTATAATTGACCATAACCGTCATAGCTCGTGACAAAATAAAAGCTGTTGTTGAAAACTGGCTGTTCCTTTAAGTAAGTTGACCACAGTTAACGAAAGTAAATCTGTTGTTTGCATCACGAAATCAATGATGAATTGTATTATATGATGTCAGAAATATAGATATAAGAAATTAACTGTCAAACTGTGGCGGGTTTGGTATAATATAGGGACAAAGGTTGAATGGAAAATTAAATGGCCTTTATTCAAATTTCCGTTCAACCTTTGTCCCGATATTAGACCATACCCGCCATAGCTTAACAGTTTATTGCTTAATCAAAAGCAATGGTTTTGATATACCATTTTATGTAATGAACTGCACAGATTTTGACAAATATGATGACAATGAGTAAACTGCAAAGATCGATAAATTTACTTGTGTTAACTAGTGTGGTAGTTTTTTTTAGGGGGAGGGGTTAGTTATTCATTGAACAATATTTCAGTCTCATGAGGGCAAACAGTTTTTATTGGTAGTGGTGAGAAGTCTATTACTAATATATCCAAGGAAAGACCACCGATAGTGCCTCAAGTAAAATGGCAATCTAGTTGTGAAAGATAAACTGTAATACGCAGCCTTGTTTTTATTTATTTATTTACGTGTTATCTTTCTTATGTCGTACCTGAGGAACGGGGAAAATGCATGCTGAGTGTCGAACTCAAAACACGGCTACTAAATCAACCATTGGGAAGCCAATATATTTGCTCACCTGATTGGTTGTCACTGGGATTATATGGCCAGTACTCATACTTGTACACTTTAGAAAAGATCAGGCGCAGTCCGAGATGCTTTACATCCGGGTCATCATCAGCAAAAACGGAAATCCAGTCTTCTTCACTCTTGTGCGTAAAGAAGGGAGCATTTGTATTTTCCAATTCATCCTTCAAAGTAAAATAAAAGCATCGATTGGTCATAAATTCAGGAAAGTTTTTTGCAAAGTTTTGGTTTAGCAAATCGTTAGTAAACAGCCTACTGTAACTGTACGGTCCATCAAAAAAGCCATGCAGCCTTTATGAAAAAAATCTCAAAGAAGTGTCCATTTCTGAACCTTTATGACCGAACCTTTTATCTATCCAAGGCCGATCCATCGATCAAAATTTGCGGTGAACCATGAGTGCTTCAAGCCTACATAGTTTTATCAAGACCGCTTGTAAAAGTCAAACGTCTATGGGCGACGAAAAAACAGAATGCAGTTTGACTTAGGCTCAATAATGTCTTTTGCTCAAGTGAGGTTAAAAGTAGAGTTTCTAGGAATAAAAGAAGTAAAATAGCGACTGTATTAGTTAAAACTGGATTAGGAATAGGAGTAAATACGAAAATGGGGTATTACCTCTGTTATAATTCTTTCTTTGATCATCTGTCTGTATACACCTAATATTAAGTTCATTATTTCGTCGATACCGAGAACAACACAGGTAGCAAAGAAATTCCCACCTAGTTGACAAAGAGAAACAACTTAAACATGATCAATTTATTGACGTAGTCAAAGGAATGCATGAGGGTTTTTCCCAGGGCAAATAATTTATTCCCATGGGGCTTAGCCTAAGGGAAATATCACTCGTCACGAGTAATCAATTTCCCAAATTTCCGTATAACCGTGGTGTTATATTGTTTATTGTTCTGAAATATCAAATAAAAAAGACTATTCTTTCTGTCATTCGAATACGCTGCAAGGAGTTTCACAAGAAGGAAATGTGACGAACTCGTTGGAAAATTGCTGTTTCCCTCATACCCAGTCAATAATTGTTTTAATATCTGAGCCTTCCGGCTTTCGGCCTCGGGCAACAGTTTTGTTCTCTGGTTCAGTATCACACATGTTGACCTAATACCCATTCAATAAATGTACATTGTTTGGAAATTGACCATCAATGTCGACGCCAAACCCTAATGAGTCAACCATAGATGTACTAATACTTCTTGGATGCTCGTGTAGTTCTCTCATGAAGCCTTTATAACATTTGTCATGTTTTGACTGTCATTTAATATTCCAACCCGCTATTGCCGGTCGTAACTCCAGTATGATTCTGCCATTATTTACACCAGAATAGGTTGCATACGTTTTAAATACTTAAGGTCACAGCTGCGTTTGAGATCTTAAGCCAATCAAAATCAAATTATAGTTTGGTCAAAATTGCGGGAAATTAAAAGTGTCCCCTTTGCAATCACGAGAGGGCCGACAGAAAAAAATAAATGAATGGGCAGAAAGAATTTGTTTTATAGGAAATATTTAATAGCAAGTTTGTTGGATGTTTGTGTAGTTTAAATAGGGAGCTCTAAACGTCAATAAAAGAAGAAGTTTTGTCTCCCTGACATGTGCCGGCTATTAATCAACTGCTTTGTTAATTCGTTCTAAGTTGGAAATATCATTATATTTTTTCTGTATTTTTATTTTACGTCCAACTCCTTTACATGGCGACGTCGTCGTATGCCACTGAGAAGCTACAAGTTTGGTCTATCCTTGACATTTACGTTCTTTACAAGCTAACGCACACTGTAAAACGGGTTCTGGATTAAAAAAAAACAGTCGCCGCAGCTATGTAGATTCGAACCCCGATTATACATTATGAAGGCAAACACACTACTTCACTGCCAAAAGTACCTTGAAAAGTATATCTTTTTAGTGAAATAAGATTCAGAAAAGTTTATATTCATGGTTACCTTTTTTCAACTCTGTTCCACGCTTTATGACGAAGTTTCTCCAGTCCCTATTCGCTTGAGCATGGACTGCTTGGAAAAGGACAGGATTATCAGGTTGAAAAAATATATTATCTTTCACCTTCCATTTACTGCAATAAAGGAGAAGAAACAAAAGCATAAGAATGCATTTTCTTAGTCTCAATAAAATATAATTAAATTTTATAAATTTCCGAGGATTTCATTGGTTAATGATCCAGAAACCACTCTGTTTATACTTCAATGACTCGAACGCTAATTAAACCCTAGGAGGGTTTGCATTACGTCACACACACTGAATGCAGTGATGATAGCGGTTGTTATAATGACGCAATTAAGGCGCGACTGTTTGTTTGATTATATCGGTCGATAAAGAATAAAAAAGATAAACAAACGTTTTAAACAAACGAAGTTATTACCAAAATTTTATTATAAGCATTGATTCTATATTTTGTCCGGTTCACATTGAAATTACCTGAATGAAGACAGTGCACATTTTTGCGTGTGCACAGTCTTCATTCAGGTCATTTCGCAGTGAACCGGACAAAACATACAGAGTCAATGCTTAAATAAACAGGAGAGTTTTACATCAGACAAATCTTGAAACGTGTATTTATTTTCGGCAGATAATGATATGTTTTGTAACGTTTCCTCTCCGTGTTTATGATTTGGTCACCTGAACTACCCGAATATGATTAATTACGGTGTCACTCCCTTTCAGGTGATGATGCTTAAATCATTATACAGTGGAGTCGGTCTGTAACGAATCGGCTTAAAGCGAATTTAGTGCTATTACGAAGAGGAAAAATTCCAGAAAAGAATTGCGTTTTATCTATATATTTAGTATATTCTGATGCTTAAAACGAAGGATGGTTATAACAAAGTCAAAAGTCATTCCCCTTTGACTTCGTTATAGACCAACTCCACTGTATATAGTGAAATTTTATTATCCCGAAGACCCATTTTCGTCAGTGTTCAAGAGTCCTGGTTTTTTTTTTTTAAAAAATCAAAATTTTTCCTTAAATCCTTTATTTTCCAAATAATGGAGGGATAAAAAGATGTTTTTTTAAAGAAAATAATAAACCAAAGGACTGGATTCCTAAAAACGTTCCGCATCATCAAACATGCCGATTAAGATTAAAACGGTAAAATATCACATACAAAGGTTGAAAATAGAGTAATTCTCTATCAATCAAATAAAGTTTTTAACTTTATTAGATGCGATAGATTTTGTCGTTCTCATTATAAAAAAATCTTATATTACCACTCAGAGAGCCAATGTGAAGCAGTAATGCAGAAACCAAAGTCAAGAGAGTCACGTGGTAGGCATTGCTGATACATCGAGGTCGGGCTGATGAGAACATGCACATTGTCACTTATCTGCAGACCATTATTGTCGTGTTTACCTGACAAATGAAAAGGTAAAGGTAGCCAACAATGATTGGTCAACAAGGAATACAAATTAAGGGTTGGGGCAAACACAGACCCCTGGATACACCAGAGAAGGGATCAGGTGCCTATGAGGAATAAGTATACAATTGTTGACTAGTCATGAGTCCTTTATAACATTTACCATGTTTTTAATGTCACGGTTATTTAATATTTCTGTCCGCTGACTTCGTCGTTACTTCATCATGATACTGACATTATTTACACCGGAGATGCAGACACAAAATATATCCATGGTCACAACTGCGTTTGAAACGTCAACCAATCAAATTGCATTTTAGTCAAAATTGCGGGAAATTCAAAGTGTCTCCTTAACAATCACGAGAAGGCCGACAGTAAACACTAAATGACATGGCAGAAGGAAATGTTTTTGAAGGAAAGATTTAATAGCAAGTCTGTTGGCTATTTTCCTCTGTAGTTAATATAGGGAATTATAAACATGAATATAAAAGTATCAGCTGTTGAACGGTCACAATGATATTGATAAGTCATATATCTATATATAATCTATAATCTATTGCCCCCCCCCCCCTCTCACGAATGCTTGATGACAGTTTTATCAGGAGCCTGTGAGATTAGTAAAAAGGATACTGATTAATAATAATCTTTCGTAATAAAGGTTTTCTAGAGAATTCTTATTGATACGATACTCCACTCTACAGTGGCCGCGTGGTTATTGTGGTATATATAATTAGTACTGTGTGAACGAGGGCCAAATGCAAGCTCTTCTCAAGTAAATGGGAAAAATTCTGTCATTGTAAAAGTCATCTGACACCATTTAAGATCAGAATAATTGTCTGTGAGATTCAAAGCAAAAATGTCTTATCATTGGACTACAGAGGCCTCCTCAATACTTTTCGTAGAAGGTAACAATTTTCCTTTTACTTCTAGCTTTCGTTCCTCCATCAAAAGTCGAGCGGCCATAGCTTGTGACTTTGATTCTAATCCTGGGTTTCTCCATGCGATGTGGATTCGGCTAACTTTCCATGTGTTTTGAAAGAAACAGTAAAAAAAAAACAAAAGATGTCGGCACGTTGAAGAACCCTCAGTGCCCAATAAGTATGTGTGTCGAGTAAAGATCGAAGTTAAAATACTTAACCTGTAAACGATGACTTCTAAATATGAGAGAGAGAGTTTGAGTGAGATTTTAAACAGCCAACACCTCTTCATCAAGTGATTGTTAAAAGTCGCACAATAGTTAAAAAGTCACCTTAAAAAAACAAATAAAGAAAAGTTCATATGCAAATTAACATTAATGGTCTAATTCAGCTGATTTTTTAGCTGCACGAATATTGTCATATATGATATATTCTATATCACGAAGAACAAAAATGCATGTACATGTATATACAAACCAACTACGTTTGATACAAGCGCATTAAAATCATTGTAACAATGATCTTCCAGGATAACATTGATTTCCTGACTTGGTCCTTTGATTTTCCTCACTGAGCCTATTAAAATAAAGCGAAATTAAAACATGAAAAATTAGTGAGAAATTGTTTTTCTGCCTCTGGATTTCATTTCCAAGATTCTGTGAATTTTCTTTTAATTGTAATTAGGATTTTTAATGGACAGGACAATATTTCAAAATTCTTCAACGAAAAACAAAGAAACCTAAAAATATACATAAGAACGAAAGGGAATCACCCAAAAAGAGTGAGATCATGTGCCTAGGACGGATCAGCATGACCAGTTTGAACGCAACAACTTTCGCCTTTGAATGACGACTACCAGAAAAATATTGACATAGTCTTATCAAGAGTTGCAGTGGATCCTCGTACACTGGGTAACTTTTTCTATCCGTAGGATGAGCCATTGAAATCGAGGGCCCGTGTCTCAGACGTACACACGTCATAGATCAATGCTTAGAGACCGAAGGGCAATTTTATAGTCCTTATCATACATTTGTTGACATGTCTGTATGAGTAGACGATTCCTTAGTTAGTGTTAACAAACAAGACAACACACCAACATGATACGATCTATGTACAAATTTTCTTTTGAGATTCACAATGAAAGAAAAGATTAATATGTCTTGGGACCAGGAACTTTCAATCGAAGAGGGAAAGATATAAATAAGTAAATACATTTTTCTTATAATGGTATTTTATAACTATGTGGAAAAAAAAGTTCCTTTTCAAAATGAATGACAGAGATGCTACGAAGATAAAAAACCAATATGGTGGTCTTGGTAACTGAGTCTTTCTACTTGAGACATATATCGATATCCCCGGCGTAGAGAATAAGAATATTAAACATTAGCCACACTTCATCAATTATAATTCAAAAGATGATACCAAGGTTGTAAGAAGAGTCAATCAATCAACAGGATCATTTTACAGTTTGCAATAGATTTTGGGAGACAATGAAAATCAGTTCAAATCATATCAAGACATTATTTTATTGATTTAGATCCACTTGTTAAAAATGACCTACCGATAAGTTTATTCATTAGTGGAAGAATAGTTCCAGCATCGGCCGTTCCATAATCTGCAAGTGTGATGGTATCTGGGTCCTTTCTTGTTTTCAGTATCTCCTCTAAAACAAATACAGTAACTTATCCGTTATCAACATGTTTATCAGGGTGATTCTTGTAACTCTATTTTGACTTTTATCAGAAGTCGTGTGGATAGTTTTGTTCTGTATTGCCATGGTGTTGTGTGTTGTACGACTTTGGAATTTTGAATGCACACTTGATATCAATTACATTGTACCGTCGTTTTTTAAGGATCAAACTGCATATAATGAATTTCCGAGGATTTTCTTGTAAACAATTCAGAAAACATTCGTCTCATTCTTAAATGACCTAAAAGCTAATTAAGCCAAGTTTTCTTATGATTGTGTATAAGTCACGCAGACGGGGTGCAGTGATGTTGGTGGTTGTCATAACGTCGCAATTAAAGCGCGACTGTTTGTTTGCTTATATAATTCAAAAATAAATTAATAGTAAATAAATAAGTTATGGGTGAAATAGAAGATAGCGGGGGGCATTCCAAAAAGAATAAGTCAACGACAGACAAATAATCAATTTTCCAAAGTTTAGTTATAAGCATTGGCTCTAATTCGTTTTCTAGTACACTGTGTAATGACCTGAATGAAGACATTGCACAGTTTTGCGTAATTAGCGAAGCGAAGTACACAGTGTGCGCAGTCTTCATTCTGGATATTTTGCAGTGGACTGGAAAAATATAGAATCAATGCTGAAGTACACTAAAGAGGACAGTGAATAAAATACTTACTATAGCTTCATCCTCCATAAAAGGAAATTACCAGTATTAAGCGGAAGTCGAATATATTATATTATCTGTCTTTCCTGCACCTGAAAGTACAATGTTCCCTCTGCGCTTATCGGTAACATCGCGGATCTTTATAAAGCTGGAAATTTCCGTGTCTTTAAGAATCAAAGTAGGAGGTATCGATACATTAAATATCGATCCCAAAAACTCTCCGTATAGATAAGGTCATTGAGAAAGTATCAACTTTTCTGTCTATAGTACCATGTGTTATCCACATGAAAGGTCAACCCACTTATGATACTTACGCATCAATCTCAGAAGTTCTGACTCATTCTCTCTAATTATTCTTTCCCCGAATTTGTTCATCTCAGAGAAATGACATCCGGGTCTTGAATACATCGCTTTTGCCTTCATCTCCACTTTATCGGTCATTCTGACGAACCTGTTGGTAGTTTTTTTGACTAGGTAAAATGACTTTAAACAAAACAAGAAAAATATACACAACAACCATATAATTTTAAGACAGTTAAATGTCACATACTTTCATTTTGCAACACTTGTTGTTGAGAATTGCTTTTAAAATAATAAAATAATGCGGACAATTTCAAGGTTATGTACGCTACTGTTCTTTGAATATTTTCATACCGACTGTAATTTCCTTCATTGCCCCCATGTTGTACGATCGTTTTCAATTTTCAGTTAACTGGAAGTGCATCGCTTGAGATATACCGATGCAAACATCTTCACTTTTAGTTCACGTGGCCGAGTGGTTAGCGTGTTCGACTTCGAATCGAAGGGTTCGGGGTTCGAATCCGCGCAGTGTCACTCCGCGGTTCGCCGTCCCTGTCTTTCCGAAAAGACAGTAAAAACCGAGGTTCCTTGTCACAGTAGGTGTTGGCACGTTAACGAACCCTTCCTGGCACACGGTGACGTCTTCATATGAGTGAAAACGTTAAATAACAATGCAACAACAGCCACTTTAAGTTGACGAATGAATTTATTAAACAAATAATAATAAATTTATAATTTTTATTTAAATATAATCCAATTTCCTCCGGAGGAAATTATCCTTGTAAAATATGACAAAACACTCTGTTTCCACAAATTTTCATTTTCATTGAAACTCTTCATGGTATATGTACGGATGTATGATATGTAGAAGTTAGGGTCACTGTCGTCAACCACTCGATAAAGGCCAAGGGGCCGAACATTTGTTATATCATGTTTTTATTTTTATTAAAGATTTTGTATTACCAATCTCTGAAATGTAATTTTGTATTCGAACGAATGAATAAAAATCATAAATTTATTTGTTTGATTTTTAAAGAGATTGAATTATTATAACAAGAAAGAATTTAATTGTCGAGAATAAGAAATGCTATTTTTCCTCAATTAAGCCACTCTCTCACTTTTTGTGGTATATCCTTTCATAGAGTGTCGGAAATTCAAAAGTAGATATTTAAAGTCGTTGAAACGTAGGCCCACTGTGTTTCCAACCACCATCGCCGACATTCGCGTCTTACTTCTGACACCTCTACCTCTCTCTCTCATACCGAAATGTGGAATATTTCGTGCTTCGTAAATCTTTTTTCTACGAACGCTTGCGTTCATACCTCGAACGACCATAAAAAATGCAAATAATCCTTAATAAATGTAGTCGGGGTTTTGATAGGTTCATTTCTTTTCTACATTTTGCAATGAAACAAATACGCTGATCTTGAGCCTTTCAGTATGTTGTCACGGAAGGCTGAGCCCTTGTGGACATTGACCTTACCCATTAGTTTTCATTTGATTTAGGTACTAACTAGCTATCTGCAAAACTATTTTACGCTACTAAGACATTGCTATAAGTTTTCATTAGATCTGACGCTTCCAGAACTAGTAATATGTTATTCCCTTTTTGGCAAGTTGTATGAGGATCTCTGACGATAAAAGAATTGAGGTTTCAAATATACTTTAATGATTTTCTTATTTCAAACTCTTTTTTCTCATAGTTTTGTTGACCATAATATGTAAATAAAAATCAATTAATTGAGAGACATTTCAAAATTCTAAGAAGAAGCAGATATCCCATTGCTGGATTTTTTTAATTTTTGTTGTTGTTGTTTAATGTCCCACTAAAGAATCTTTCACTCATATGGAGACGTCACCGTGTGTCGGTAAAGGGCGGTAAATTTTGCCCATGCTCGGCACTTACGGCTCTTCAGCATGGAGGGTTCTTTAACGTGCCAACAAATACCGTGACTCGGGACCTCGGATTTTACTGTCTCATCTGAAAGACAGGAACGGCCAACTGCAGCAGGTCGCTGCGCAGATTCGAACCTCGAACCCTCCGATTCGGATTCGAACACGCTCACCACTTGGCCACGGCGGCCACTCGTTGCTCAAGAACAAAAGCATGCGATATGAGTCCTTCACAAGTATTCGATACACTACAATATGAGTAAAAGATTTTCAAACTTGGGAGTTAGATAAACAAGCAATAACCCTTAAATAGAAGAGAAAGTGATATACTTGAGTAAACTATATTATGTTCAACCCAAATTGTCACCATATGAGTGAAAATTCTCAAAACTGGACGTAAAGTTACAAAACAATAATTCCAGAAATGGATAATATAGTAAACTAATGTGAGTGAAATTACATTATTTTCAACAAAAAATACCGCCATATGAGTGAAAGTTTCTGAACGCAGGACGTTAAACAACACAAAATTAACCACAGAAACATAACAAAGAATGAAATAGTACAAAACCTGAGTCAACTATATCATTTCCAACCTAAAATGCAGAACATTTAATACTGAATGGATTTCAAAGCAATTTCAAACATAATAACATAGTTAAATAATTCGTTTGAACGCTTATATTTTCTGTTAAAATGAAATATAATACCTTTATAATGCGACTGCCGGTCGAAATATTATTATTGTTTTTCCTAATTATTCCTATTTAGTGCAGGTTTAACTTCCCCCGATACAGTTTCTTTTCAGTAATACCTACAGAGGAGTAGGAGCAAGAAACATTAGTTCTAGTTCAAGTTTTGTAACGCATGGTGTAATTGGTTACTTTAAGGGGCGACAGTGAAGCATATAATATAAATATACCTGCTAAAAATTCAAATTGGTTGCATTACATTATTATCATTATTATTTTAATTTCAGATAGTTTATTTACAATTCCAGTATGCCGAGTGCTGCATTTATAAACAACTAAGGATAGGATAAATCACCAGATGGTGTTGGATTGTTGTTTAACGTCCCACTCAAGAATCTTTCACTCATATGGAGACGTCACCGTGTGCCGGTGAAGGGCAACAAATTTTGCCTATGCTCGGCACTGCTGGTCGTAGATCAGGGAGGGTTCTTTGACGTGCCAACACCTACTGTGACACGGGGCCTCGGTTTTTACTATCTCATCCGAAGGACAGGGACGGTCAACCGCGAAGTGGCACTAACGCGACTCGAACCCGGATCTTCCGATTCGTAGTCGAACACGCTAACCACTAGGCCACGGAGATCCCTCAGAGACCAAAGTAGCCATTAACCAGCATTTATTTAGTTTTATACGTATGCACGGGAAATATTTAAGTTCTAACTTTTTAAAGTTAAGTCTGACGGAATTAATATGAGACTTATAGCATAGTAAAACTTTGTCATAAACATTGCAACTTATTAATATTCATTAACAACATTTTATTATTTGTATAATCTGAATAAATTCCCTGTATTGTTTTATGTTGAATAAGGAACTTCCTCAAAATCTATAACTTCGTAGTTTGAGAGTCTCTTTAAAAGATGTATTCGTGTTGACTCCATGCCAATTGTAAACCTTGGTATCGAAAAGCACTAACCTCTGTTACGGTCTCTTGGAAGGGGGAGGGGTGGGGTGGGGGGGGGGGAGGTTTCGTCTCTGTTTATACATGTATATCGCACCATCACCAGTTTTGCCATCTCCTATTTTCGCCACCTGTGCTGTTCGGACTGTAATATCATACTACAATGTAAACAAACCTCAGAACGAGGCATTTGTGGTTTGACCTTCTTTTTTACATAGCTTTTATGCTTATCTAAACAATTTAAATCCAAAGTATACCAAACAATTTAAATCCAAAGTATACCCAACTTATACCATATTTTGTCCAATTTCAGATTTTACCGAATAAAAATGGTGAAAAGAAATCAACAAAAGGAAAAAAAAATTAAAAAATTGAATCTTGTTTAAAGTGTCGTCTGCCAAGCGGGAGTGTATACAGGAGGTTTCATCTCTGATAGGATAACCACGTTTGATAACACAGATATTGCTTAAAGAGACGCTATTTACAGGAAAGTAACGTCAAAATATCTTTAAGAAAATAGGGGATGTTATTTTACTTATTGAAAATGCAAAAGTCTGTTGACACAGTTAAGAGGAAGGAGCCATATCTCAGAGAGTGCATGAAACATAGCAAAAATGCTTGAATTTCCCCTGCATTTGAGTGGAAATTTACGTACATGTACATAAGTAATGTGAGAGGTAAAATATAATTGAGAGAGAGCTGGATTTCAATATAATTTGAATATGACAATCAAAATGTTAGTTAACGAACAGTGATCGATCTCACAATTCCTGTGAGGAAGACAGATTTAAAGAGTTGGGATCCTGGACACACCAGGGGTGGGTTTTGGTTCGGTTTGGTTTTGTTGTTGTTTAACGTCCCACTCAAGAATATTTCACTCATATGGAGACGTACCAGGGGTGGGATCAGGTGCTTAATAGTAAGTATCCCCTCTTGACTATACATCTTACAGCAGTGATATGATTTCTTGACATCTGTAATTAAGTGGGAGTTTGAAAAAAATTTAAACGGCAAACATCCTTTTTTCAAAAATAAGAATTAAAGGATTTCCTTTCAGATGAGCTATAACTTACGAACGGATCAGCATGTATATGTTCAAGGTGTTCTTATGACCGTTGACTTGTGAATGTAATATAAAATTCAATAGGAATAGAAATGTGTAGTGACACACACACACACACACACACACACACATATATATATATATATATATA
>JACSZP010044685.1:11249-23739 GCA_016161895.1 Pinna nobilis | reverse complement strand
TTGCCAGCTTGTCATTTGGATTTTCTATTACACTTTGGTATGTCTTCAATTTTATTTCTCTCTCTCTCTCATTCTCATATATATACTATGATACTGAACTTAACTTTATACTTTTCTAATTTTCTTTCTTCCTGTTTTTCCCACAGGATGTCACATACAAGATAGAAACATACGATGGACAAGTCTATATTGAACCATGCGAGACATACATTAGACATGGACAGTTTCCCAGTCCAAGTCCACCCAATATAGGATCTATCCTGTGTTCAGAGCCTGGCCCTGTCAGTAGTGTCTTTGCGGTGGACAAAGAATTTAGTGCCAGTAAAACATTATGGGTAGAGCAAAGCGAGAGGTAAGTAGTCTATAGATTGTCATATGTGTAATAGCCTTTGTTTGATTAAATTCATACAAAATCTTCACAGCTTATCTGTTTAGTAGGCATCAGGCTTTGCTTTAAACTCATCAAAAATTAGAAAAGCTGAGGATCACAATTTAGGCCTTTTATTTTATCTTACAAAAAAGGAAAGTGTCAGTACTGTTGTATGAATTAATGTTATTACATCTTTATCTTTGGATATAATTTTCTTTTATGCAAAGGGAAAATGATTGTTCAGAGTTGAGGTAGCATCTTAAATTCCCATTGAAGTGAGACCCTTGAGAAAAATCAGACTTAAAAAAGAAGAGAATTGTTTACAGTATGAAATAAAAATAGAGAGATTTATATGGTATGAAACTAAAAATGTTTTCCCCTTACTTTCAGCTGTATGAACTCAAATGAAGCATGCCTCAACTGTATAAGATCATGTGCCAGACCAATGATGTTGCAGTCTGGGGAGTGTTCAATTAATGAGAATGACAATGGCCGCTCCCCTCGACTACCTACCTGCTTCAGCTGCTGTGCTGAGAGGAACTGCACCGACATATGTCAGAATTACCATGATTTCAAATGCTACACAATCAAGTAATTATTCAAAAGATTTTTGTTATAAATATACAGTCATAACTTGTTGTCTCACACTTTGTTAAATAGAAATTCTGTTTATGTCAAAATGACTACAAAGTCCCATTCTTTTTCCTTGTTTGTCTGCAGTTTTCTCCGTCTGAATAAATTTTTATTGAGTTGAAATTGTGTACTAGTCAAATTGAATTTTAAGTCCCATCAACATCTAAGCATTGTTAATTTGGCCACTCTGCTTGACAGATCAAACAGTGGGAAAAGTTGTTGCCATCGCCTATGTGAATGCCAGTATTATGAATTATCTCTCATGGTTCATCGCAGCAAGTTTAGAGATAATGAGTTTTAATGGTTTCTTAGTGAATAAGATACTAAAAGTAAATCTATATAAAGTTTGTGAATCCTGATCCCATTAGAGTCCATGTGTATGATCATAAATCTTTAGGTAGACCTGGGTTTACAAAATTGCACTTTACAATAAGCTACTTTTAGATTAATGATAATGTCGAAAATGGTAAGAATTTCATGCAAACACAATTCTGTATTTCAAAACATAATCACTTGAAATGACTTTTAATTTTTTCCCACTCATATTTTGAAACAGCCTGATGTGAAATAGAACTACATAATGCTTTTTTCATTCATTTATATATAAAGATTAAAAAAATATTAGAGATTTTTCCTTGCCTAAGACCATAGGATACATGTATATATCTGCTGGGTTTTATTCCCCTGCTCATTATATATTTCATCAATATTTTAGTAATTGTTTTACCTGAGAAGTGTAAATTTATGCTTTTTTACCCATGATTTACTTTTATCAAATATTGTCCACTTTTTTCACAGTTGTAAGTCCGGGAACCTACTGGAATTTCAACTGAAGCCGGTATACAACAGTGGAAATAACTTTTTCTGTCACATGAAGCCTGTAGCCAATCAGAAACTTGTAGAGATTGAATACACCATCACACATTATAACTTCCATACACTAATGAAGCACAGCTTTAGTATCCATAGTGACAGAACATGGCAGAAAACTGGAAAGCGTAAATCAGAGTACGTGATACATTTGTCTTGGATTTAAAAATTGCAGTTTGATTTAATACTTCATGGCTAAGTGTCTGTGCATTAAAACTGGAAAACTGAAAAATTAACGTTTGATGTGTACTTTAGAGTTCTGGGCTCAGCAATATAAAACTTAAGAGTCTACTTAAGTCTGAGAATTTTTTCAACTCTACTGTCAGTAACGGATACTGAATTCTGATTTGCTGAGAAGCTGAATTTGAGAAAATTCTCAGAATTAAGTAAATTCTTAAGTTTTATGTTACCTAGTCCTCTTCTTGATAGTTGTAACTTTCTTGACCAGTAATCAGGCTGCATGTTTAGTCTGGTGTAAAAGAAAATCTAGTATTAATCAGTTATGTTTGTAACGATATCTAAATTTATGAACAATTTCTATATTTAGAGTAATAATTTAAATGTTTGCATTCACTAGTTGTAACTTATTTTTTACTTCTGCAGTGAGTACATTGTGAATGTTGCAGTAGATTCAAATCTTGATCGAATGCCAGACCTTGTCCAGGGGTGGGTAGACCAGGACAAGGTGACAGCAGGCTGGTATCAAGACGGAGGTCAAAAGTCACCAGTCAAGTACTCCTTCATAGCCGGAGCATCTGCTCTGGTCAGACCAACCCAACCATTCAAAGTCACAGCTAAATCCTTTGGTAAATATCACATTTCTTTGTATTTTATTTTTGTAGGTGAAAAGTACAAGTTTTGATCGAAATGAGTACAAATGTATATGTTAAGTCATACCAAAAAGTATATGTACAGCCTACAAATATAATTACTTTCTTTTCTTAATTCTAATTTTGCAATTACCCAGTAATTTAAATGCCTATCATTTGTTTTGGGTCAATTCATGTAGTATCAAATAATTGAATTAAGTTTTTTAATGCATTTTGCTTCAGTGAACTTTTGTATCAATGTTAAGGAAAAACTCACTTAGTTAAGCTTTGTAATCTTTAATGACTTTTTGTTTTAATATCTGAGTTTGTTGTTATTTGTGATAGGGAGCCAGAATTGTGCAGATGAAGCAGTTGAAGATCTATCAATAGCCAGAGGATCAACTGAACCGTACGCTGTGTCACCAAGTCTAAAAGGAGAGTTCAGAGGCAACTTTACATATCTCATCACCAACAAAACAGCCAGACCCATGGTCAAGATAGGCGTTCCTAGACATATCTCTATTCTGTCATCACTTTACCCACGGGCAATGCTGAAAAAGGATAGTTTACAGGGAAATATTACCCACAATATCACACATTGGCTGCTTAATGTGACAGGAAAGGTGCAGTCTTGCCCAGGTATGTATATCTCTATTATATTTTTACTGGTACAACAATCATTATTCATAGAAATCATACATCTTGATTATCATTTACATATGTACATTATTGTATTATAATCTTCAAATTGATGTTACATGAGTTTCCTTTCTCATTTGTGAATGTGATTGATATATTTGATATTGATTTGCAGGTGTTTTGAGTGTCAATGTATCTCTATTTGCAGGTGTTTTGAATATCAATGTATCTCTATTTGCAAATGTTTTGAGTATCAATGTATCTCTATTCGCAGGTGGTCTTAGTATCTATGTATCTCTATTTTCAGGTGTTTTGAGTATCAATGTATCTATGCCAGAGTATGCTGCTGATCCGTTGTATCGGTATGACGTCTATGTCAAATGCCCGCCAGAGTTCTCTCTCTTGTTTGCCATCCCAAGTGGTGATGTACCGACATCTTACAAAGAGTTTATTGTGAGAACTAGAGACAGCTCCAAACTGTATCAATTGTTTATCTACAAGCCGTCTGCCAGAGTTATACAAATTGGTAAGTTTTCAGGGCTGGGAACTTAATTTTTAGCCACTTGCAAACTGTAAGTGGACATATTAAATGTGAAGTAACAAATTGCTGTGTCTAAATGATAGCTAGTGACAGGAGTGACATATTTTGTTACTTACTCATGTGTTAGCCTGTTTGTTTCCTAAATTTCAAAGGTAGATCCAATTGACTGTTACTACAAGAATTTGTTTTCAGAACTGCACCTTTATTTGCTACATTATTTAAACTATGACTGGTGAAGTTGTTATATTTTGAGTGCATATTTCTCACCATTAGCACTCCTTATGTGAATAACAAATGTTGAGAAAGTGAACTTGAACTTTAATGCTCATTTCAAAATCCCAAGGCGTTTGTACCTGGAAGGTATATATTTTGTATGGTGCGCAGTATGACTTATATTAATCAGTTGTTTGGTTAAGAGCAGGGCTGACCCTGGACTCAGAAAATTGTTAGCCAAAAAATTAGCCGACCATGATTTTTTTAGCCAATGGAGTATTTTTATAGACAGTATGTGAAATATTTTTGATAACTTACGTAGACCTACACCTGCTAGCAACCTAAGGCATTATTCCCTATATATTTTTAAGCATCTCCATTTTGTTCCTTGACTTTCATTGCTAAATTTCATTTTGGCACTTAGGCTTAACATATTTGAACACCAATCAAATCATTTACCCAGCAAAAAAAATGTTGGCCAGAAAATTACCCAATTGCAATAAGTTTTAGCCAATTTCCACACAACTAGTCAATGGCTAAATTAGCTACCTACAGGGTGAGCCCTGTTAAGAGGTTCTGAAAGGCAGAATCTGTTGAGAACATTTTTCTGCGGGAGTATTTCTTCCCATTTGGAGTACTCTAGTTTTATATAATTTGTGATTATACTATCAACTGTTTAGGTGACGTCTAAACAATGTTTCTAATGTGTTCTTACATGTTATGTATATTACAGAAGCAGAAGATAATAGCAGAGTTGTCCTACAGTCTAACGAAGCAGTGAAGCCTGGACATTTCTCTGTTCCTTTCATAGCTTCAGTTTGTGGTGTTGTGTCATTGCTGCTTTTTATTGCAGCTTTTGGTATTGTCATCAAATTAGGTAAGTGTAAGATCAAGGCTTAAGAGTCAGTTGATTGTTTAGGTCAGATTCATCGTTGATAAAACCATTGTCAGGCAAAATTTTTCTCATCAGTAAGATCTTACTCAAATCAGGAGAATTTTTTCTTTTTATTTTAGTAACATTGTTAGCCATAAACAAACTCTCAGACAAGTGATAAAATGCTTAAATATGGTTCATAGTTATCCTGAGTAATTCTCAAAAGAGAAAATGTCTGCCTCCTACAGTTCACCACAGGAAAAAACTACCCAACTACAAGGGCTCACAGGGCTCACCAGTTAAGATTTTTCCTTATTTATTATTTTTTTATCTTTTTATGCTAGTTATTAGATATAATGAGATGTAGAATTACTTTGTGATTCACTGCCCTTTCTGTTGCTCTTCTTTCCACTTTTCTTAGCCACTGGAGGATGTTTTATACAGAGGAGCCACAGTAATCCGGACACTTTCGTTCCCAAGCAAATTGTCCGGATAAAGGAAGCGTCTGGATTACTGAAACAAACATATATACATGATACTGATATATACCTATTTTGTTCCATAGAAATTTTGTCCGTAAAGTGAAGCACCTGGATTATTGGCGTCCAGATTAATGAGGCTCAACTGTACGTCTGCTAATGACTTCTAGTATTGAATTTTTTTTATGTGTTTTTTTTTTATTTTAGTTTTTCCATGGCAACAGGAGATTGTTCCACAATTTATGTTTGTTCCGGTGTCTTCTGCTCTTGATTGCTGTATGACTTTTTATTTTCTTCTTTACTCAGGCCAGCCACAGGAGGATGTGCTACGATTCCGCTGGTGCCACTTGGTCTTGATGGTTTTCTACGTCACATTTCAGTTTATATATGCAGCATTTGTCTCAATGACAGTCTTCACGCTCATCATCATAGCAGTGAACAGGTAAAATATACTCTGTGTAGCTAATGAAACTTTTTTCTTACTATTGCATAACCAGCTCTTAGACAATATTAATTCTTTAGAAACAAGCAGTACTTTTGAAGTATGTATATTATTATTGGTGTTCAAGTTTTCAAGATTTTACTGTTTATATAGTATAAATGTAGTTTCATTTTGATATAGTTCTTTGTTCCCAAGTAGATCAAATTTAAAAATAAATCATAAAATGTGAACTTTGAAATTCCAAATGAGTAGCAACACTACAGAATTGGTACTGAGCCAGTGCAAGTTTTTCAGAATAATTCATTTATGTACCTTTAATTAGATGGTGATTAGACCTTATCATGAAAGGCTTAGACAGCAATTAATGCCAAATAAAAGGGTCAGATAGAAAGGAATTGGATATAATTGTTTTAATAGTGAAAAGCATCAGAAGGAGTGTCAATTATTGTAACCAATGATTTGTGTCATCATTACAGGTCATTTAATGTTATTTATGATGTTAAAAAAGTTAAAAAAGAGAATTACAGTTTATAACAATTTATGCGCTGATAATTTCATTTTACAACTGGAAATGAATGATGATTTATAAAAGAGCACTCTTTATCAGCAATTGTAATGTGCAATAATACTGTTTCAGTGATACAACAGCATTCTTGAGGAACTACCAACAGCAGAGGTCAGTGAAAGTTGCATTCTATGACCTTGAACTTGACAACATGGAGCAACATTTGCGCTTAGAATTACTACGACAAAATCAACAAGCCAGTCATAATAAAGATATGTGTGAAAGAGATATGAACACAGCTGTAGAGAATTTGAATAAGGTAATGTATTGAAAGGTATACATTTTAGTTTCATTGCAGGCAACTATACAGTGATAACTTGATAAAAGGGAGATAACTAATTTTGTAGGAGGAAAAGGGAGATAACTTGGTAGAACAGAAACTTATCATGGTCTTGATAGAGGGTAAAATAGTGATGAACGGATAAAAATAAACATAATCAGTGACATTATAGAGGATATTCATAATAATGATGGGCTCATGGTGACCTATAGCAATCATGTTTTTTCTGTTGTAATCCGGTGTCCATGTACTTAACTTTGTATATTTTTGGCTTGTTTAAAAAAGTCTGATCTCAACAAAACATGGTAGAATATAACATATGAAGCTGCAAGATGTTTGAGAACAAAATGGGGCTAGCTTATTCAAGGGCCTAAAGATGGATGAAAAAAAGATTGTATATATTATTACATTCCTTTTTTATCATCAGTTGATATGGATATATACCTTCATATTTTCATTAATTTCATTTATACAGTTGTCATCAGAAATAGAAAATAGAATTAAGGAGAGGATTGACAAAGAAAATCTGAAGGATCTCTTGACATCACACTGGAGGGATCTTCTACAGAAGTTTACAGATAACCTGAACACATTTAAGTAAGTGTGTTGCTCATGTTGTATTTTATTGTCAGTTGCAAATATACCATAAATAAATGGATAATACAAGCATATTTGATCCAAAACCTGAAATGGAAATTCTTAATTTTAGACTTTGTAAACACCATAAGGTTTATGAACTATCTGGGATACAACAACATTTTAACCTTAGCTACCTCTTCTGAACTGGAAATGATAGATGTTTGATATTTCACATATTGATTTTCATGACATGGGCTTTCAATGAGGGCCCTGACCTTATAACTATAAATTTAAAACTAATTTTTCAAAAACTTTTTGGAAACTTTGTTGTTTTCTGACAACTTGTTTATTGTGTTTTATCTTTTCAGGGACAGGTATGAGAGCTATGTGAAACATGTTAAGAAGACATTTGATTCTGACATCCAGCAGACCTACACCAGTGTCAGTAATAATGAGAACAGTACATGGTTAATAGGGGCCCACTACCTCCACTTGTCTATCAAACCCCTACGAGGCTTAGTCAATCTACAGACAAAACCATTCATGGAATGGCTGGGAATAAATGTAAATCTTACAGAGATTTCTGTAGGTAAGTGTTGAAAATATATACAAACAGAATTTTAAATCTCTTACCTTGTTGATTCATAAGCATTATTCAATTAGGCTGATGATTTTAGATTAACAAGATATCATTTTTGTTTTATTGTGTTTATTTATTGACTGTTTCAGAATGTTCAGAATGTCTACTTTAAATTTCCAAAAGCATTCTGTTACAAGACTTGAATTTTATTTGTATAATTTTTAGCCCACCATTAATTATAATGACAAATTTCTTAGGAAGTACTGAAGAAATCTTCATCAAATCTTGTAGTTAGGATCCTTAAGGGGTATACACTGTAGTTTAACCTGTTAAAAATTTGGGATTAAGAAGAAAAAATAAATATTGGGTCTACAGAGAAATTGGCATTTTAAAAAGAGAGCCCTATTATCACTATAACAGAAAAAGTACCAAAGAGATCTTCCTCAAGTTTCCATGAAAGTATCCCCTGAGATCATGAAATGGACCAAAGAAACATTTTGGGCCCTAAAACGGAAGTTGTATTTTAAAAAATTAACCCTATTATTGATCTTCCTCAAATGCTGCTCGGACGTTTCCATTAAAATTTGAGACTGATTAAATTTAAATGGACCCATTGGTGGGATATTTAGATTTTGAAAATTGAATGCAATGAGAGAAAGAAGGGGAAAGACTTTCACAAAATTAGAAAAGGGTAAACAATTGTGGGATGTCAAAATCATTATATGAGCTCTTGTTTTAAATGTTGTTGTTATTTATTTTGTAGATTCTAATATCCCTCTCCCAAAGACCCCTAGGACACCTCGTTTTGATAAAGTTTTCCAAGCAGGGTCCAGTGCCAGGGATCACAGAACTTCAAAGCAGAATCCATCCAATTTGCACCTGAGAGAAAAAACGTCACAAATTCATAACTTCTGGTTTCATCCTAATACCAAGAGACATTCAAAGCCAGAAATGTCACATTATTATGGTAGAAACAGCAGTGATGATTCTAATGAAACTACAGACAGATATCAGGGGTACTGGATTTTCTTCATCTTGATGGCCCTTGTAGACCTTTTGTGGTTTCTGCATAGGTTACTGAAAGCTGTTGGTGTTGGAAGCCTTTTATTATTTGGATATCCAATCTTTGTTGATATCAGAGAAAAGACAGGTACCATTACTTTTTATTTTTCAACATTTTTCTAATTAATTTATACAAATATTCTGTTCGTCATCAGCAGTGTTTTGATGTTGTTCTGTATTCCATCTTTAACACTCATCAAGGAGAACTCGGAGGGGTCTGTTAGTTTCCCTTCCATGTCCATGTGTCTGTCTGTCAATCTTCAATTTTTTCTGGCTTTTTTATACCATGCCTTCAGATATGGAGCTGAAAATCAATGTGCTACTCCATTTTGGATAGTTATAGGTCAAGTTTGACTTTGCTCACTGTTGACCTATTTTTATGTGGGTTATTGCAATTAACAGGGAATGTGTTATGTTGTAAGGGGACATTTATTGTTTTAGCAATACTTTCAGGATGATTGTTTTATAGCCTACATGATTCAATAGGATCTGTTATGATGTCTCTTCATATTTTCAGATCATTGGAATCTCTGTCATTTTACATTTCCTTATTTTCAAAATTCTTTTGTGACATGCTGACATCACTTTGTTCTTTTTAATTATTCATCTTTATCTCTTTTCCAGATCATGCAACAGCTGATGGTTCTACAAAAAGACAAAGTAAGCTGTTCAAATCTGGTGTTGGAAAATCACTGAAAGAATTCTTTTTCAAGGTACTTCTGTCACAACTTTGATCTATTTCATATTCAGTCATCATTGTTGTGATTATTGTTAACAGTGACGGTGGCGTCCATAGCCAAATCTTTATTCTCGGCTTCTTATCTTTTGAACGAGAAAAGATAGGGTTTCAAAATTCACATATGGGCTCATGATTGGGTCTTTCATTTAGAGCAGTGACTTTTGACCTAATGACCATGATCTTGGACCTTGTGTAACATTTAGAAAACTTACTTTTTTATAATCTATTGCAAGCTTAATTGTTTTCAGACAACTGTTGTGTTAAGTGCTTTTCTGTGATTCAAATTAGTAAATCTTCTTTCCTTTAATGCTGAATTTGAATACTGAAGTGCTTTTTACAAACAAATAATGCTATAGATTACATTTAACAATGAAAATGTTATATTAACACCCATTATGTGTTATTGCAGGTGTCATCAAGTATTTTCTTACCAAAAGTCATAGCTACAGTATTTGTGTGTTTGTTCATCTATGTGATTTCGGTTGCCACATTCCATTTTGTCAACAGAGAAACATTTAGTTACCTGGGATACTATAATAAGATGGTAAGTAGGACTTCAATACTCATCCCAGCAGAATAACCAGTGTTCCAAAATGTGGACTGAAATCAGACCAAAAATCTGTTATTATCATATACATATTTCTTTCAAATCTAAACAATAATTTTATAGGAACATCTTTATCATGACATTAAAAATTAAAAGATGTTTTAAGATATTTCTTTAAATTGAGTTGCTATAGTAATACAGTCTAACCTGCCTTAGCGACCGACTGAATTAAAGGAAAACTTTTCTTATGTGACCTTAATGAGTGGTTCCCAAAATGTTTTTTTCCTATGTAAATCACCTGAATTAAGAGACCACCTGTCATATGTGACCCTTTTTGCTCCTTCCCTTGTATGGTCTCTTAAAACAGGTTTGACTAAAAAAAAACTGTAGCCAGTGTACATGATCATTAAGATTTATCAGTATTACTCAATATTGTGACATTTTATAGAAACTTCAGTCTGTCCATCGCTTAAAGAGGTTTTAGCTTTGCTTTTCCCCTCTGCTCACTCATTTACCATTGTTTGAGATGACAGGTTTTATCTAATTTTTGTAGAACTGATGTAGTTTTAGATAATAAGACTGATGGCCTCATCCCAGTTACATGTGATGAGATTCTCACCTCCACTAATAAATAAATAAACAGTAGTTCCTTTCTAGTGGGCGTGTCCACAGCAAAATAAACTTTATTGAAAATTAACACAAAAATTGGTCCAATCAGAATCGAGTATCAGTTCAAAATTTGTTCATTGTTGAAGAAAATGAAGAAACACAATCACAAAAAATGTTGTAAAATTTATTTAAGAACATGGACCCTGTTGCAAAGGAGGAGGGGATACAATGAATTACTTGTTTGTTGTTTTGTGGGTACTAATGATGACTATAATCTCCCTTCTTCAGGATGACATGCTCAAACTCAACAGAGATTTGATCAACAACAGGATAGAATCTCATGCACAAAGAATAAACTTGATGGAATATCCAACTTATCAAGAGTTAATGGACTTGTTTCTGCAGCGTCATGTTTATCTTCATCGAATGGTAGAAAAGCATTGGCGTGATATTGAAGAGGTTCACTCCCAGTTTTATTGTGACTATCAGAAAAGTTTAGATCCGTCAACAGAATGTCAGTCAAAGCTGGGCTCAAGGTTTTCTGATGTGCCTCTAACTGCTTGTGATTTTGAACAAATTCTTCCAAAAATGTACCAGAGGTCTGTATACTTATGCAATTCATCTAAAGTTTAGTTAATGAAACTAAGTTAAGTTATATTAATCTAAAAAGTCAGAAACTTGAAAAAATGCTGTTGAATATGTTCATGTCTCTCTAAAGTATTTGTTTGTTTTGTTAGTATGAATAAGGTAATAATTACAGATAATGGTTTTACCCATCAAATTGCTAGATATCATGCTTTTTGCTCATTATAGTACAGATAATAGCTTGGTTGTTTCTTATTGCACTTCTATAATAACTGAAATTGTTATTACAATTTCTTTAGCACTTACTTTGTTGTTGAGTGCACTACCTTTACATCTTGTTATTATCATTTATATTCTTCTATTTTCAGAAGCCTATCATCAGATTCTACCATTGCAGAGATTCAGATGGATGCATTTTTGACTAATATTAGGAAGTTGATCGCGGATACCTGTTATGTTGTACTTATCTACCTGTCTATTGTCATCATTAAGGAGCTACTAGGAACTGTTGTCTGGTTATACCTAAAGAGGTAAAGGATACTAGATACAATCTTAAAATCTTAAGATTTACTACATAACTCTATAAAGTAGTCTGAGCTCCATGTCAAAAGTTCATGTTGTAAGTCATAGCATAAATTCAAGTGAATACCAGAAGTTCAAGTAAATACTAGAAATTCCAGGATACAAGAAATTCAAATAAATATCAGAAATTCAAGTAAATACCAGATAAACAAGGATACAAGAAATTCAAGTAAATATCAGAAATTCAAGTAAATTCAAGAAATTCAAGTAAAAACCAGAAATTCAAGTTAATACTAGAAGTCAAAGTGAATACAAGCAATCTAGCTTAATGATATAACACGTAGTATAGTTCATGTATTTCAGGATATCTATTAATTTCAAAATTCTACTTGCAGCTTTGTTATTTTGACTAAAAAAATTTAATGACTTGCAAATGTTGAAGGTTTGCACCAATATTTTATGGTACATTGTACATGTTGACTGCTATGGATATACTAAATACAATTTTTATTGTACTGTAAGAAGACAAATTTATATCATTTACACATGCTA
>JACSZP010044669.1:0-15754 GCA_016161895.1 Pinna nobilis | reverse complement strand
GAAATCAAATTTTTGACGCGTTTTTGCCATTTTTTTTCGACTTTGTCATTTTTTGACATTTTCAGCTTCTTTTTCTAAAACACTGCAGGGATTTTGATGAAAATTGGCAGGATTGAAGTTCTCATAGTCACCTTCACATGTTGTTGTTTTTCGGTTGGATCCACCCAGGGATGGAAAAGGGGAGGGGTCAAATATCTCCAGAATGGTTCCCTCTTTTGAGTAACTTCTTCTTTAGAAGGGCTGCATAGAATGAAAAACTGAATGCATTTGTGACTTTTTAGCTAATGTCTTTAATTCCTGTTTATGTTGGTATTACTCAGGTGAGCATTATAGGCCCATCTGGGCCTCTTGTTTACAAATATTTTTGTTTGTTCTGATATAGTCATAAAGAGGATATTTGTCGTTTCTTGGGGAATACCATGTTTATTTCATCAAGTTAGGCAGATGACACATATTTAACACAATTGTGAGTGCAGAGCATTGGAAATCCTAGGTGTGGATCAAGGTGAAGGACACCTATTACAAGTCCCATTCTGACATGTTCTAAGGATGGATTAGGGTGAAGGTCACGACCTCACATATACAATGGAGGTCATCTTGCATTTGCCCCATTTGAAGAGTCTACAGAAAGAGTAAAGGTGACAATCACTTGTACTTGACCCCTTCTACATAATTCAGAGGATTTAGGAGGTCATCTTGAAGATGTTCCATTTTGAAATGTTCATAAGATAGTTCAGAGAAATGATGAAGGTGAAGGTCATCTTGGACATGTCCCATTTAGAAATATCCATGGTATAGGTCAGAGAATTGATGAAGGTCAAGATCATTTTGGAATGTCCACAGGGTCTATCAAGGTGAAGGTCTACTTGTGCATTCTTATTTCTGTTGGGTCAACTGGGTGGATTAAGCTGAACGTTTCTATGGTCTACGGAATTCAGCAAGGTGAAGGTCACTATGATCATATCAAAATCTGTAAGGACCACATCATGAATTGTGATGACCATCGCCTAGTAAATAACTCATGCGACAAGGTCATGAGGTTCATAGAATGGGTCAAGGTGAAGGTCATATAAAGAATCGTGGTTTAGGGTGATCTTTTGGACCCTGTGTTGCATACACTTTAATTCATAGTATAAATCGGAATTTAAAGGCAAAACTTCCAACTCTAGTGTTGGTGAATGGGTAAATACATGTAGGCTTAATGTAATTCTATGAATTCAAACTGAATAAATGACAAGTAACTTATAGTAAATTAATTTAATAAATTAATTAATAGGTAAATAAAAGTCATATAAGAAGATTGTTTGATAAATAAATAAGTAAATGAATGAATGAATGAATAAATAAACAAGTAAATAAATAAATAAATAAATACATAAGCCACTAGATAATCAGTGAATGGACAAATAAAATAGAGACATAAATGAAAATAAGTTAATCAAAATCAGTCTGATACATGTAAATAAAGGGAAAAAAGAAACAGATTTTATTTTTTTTAAGAAATAATTTTGATTCGCGGAAGTCAGACACGATCGATTTCAAGTTTCACGCCGACCGAAGAGACTTAATAGATGACGAACACTACACGTGCATTTCTGAGTAATGGAAATATGCTGTCATGTCACTACTACCTGAGATCTAATAAGATCATTTCTACCTTTAACTATATTGATTAACAGTGTAAATGGACGTTTGAAAATGATTTTTTAAAACACTCGAAAGAACATTCTATATTAATAAACTAATCTGCGTGATTTCAGGCGCGGCGATGACGTAATTAAAACATATTTCACATGATACAGAATTGATTATGTGTTTATTTAAGACTTCCGTATTTTCTGCTGGGATTTTATCGGATTATTGGCCTACACAGAGTAACCTGTCAGTAGTATATATTGGCTTTTTAACTGACACACGCAGCAATCTATCGCTCTATAAAAAGGGTCCTTCGGATAGTGGTATGGGGTTCGCGAAAAGAACGCCTGTGCGAATATTTTGACGTCCCTCTGTACATAGTAGGTGCATGACTATGCCTTTGAAAATTTTAGTGACGTTGAGAAAAGTGTGTGTATGGAGTTTGGGCTAATAAAAAATAAAATAAAACAATTAGCTTATTATTTCTTTATCAATTTCACGATTTAATACTACATATTGTAATTAGTTAATCGTCGTCACTACGGTGCGACATCCCGCGGCCCTTTCCCCGTTTTCTATGCTAGTGTGTAAGCGGCGAATTTTAAAATACATGTAAGCTGGTGTCATAGTCCAAAAAAAAACCACACATATAGATATATAGTGACTAAGGTATTGACTGTCAGAATATTGAATTTATTTCCATCTATAAAACCCAGTTTCATAAGGCACAACGAATGAACCGGCAAGCTGCCATCTAGCCCCGGTTTTGATAAATATGATATTTCGTCGGGCGAGGCTCCCGCGAAGCTATCCGCATAAGTGTTTTGTGTTTTAAATAATGAAATATTTGCTGCCTGAGGACTACAATTCACATATCTTTATCTGTCATTTTAACTACACACAGATGCCAAGAATGTCTGTTCAAGTCTTATCGAGCTTAGAATCTGAAGTGTAAAGAACGATAACTCTATCTTCGATGTCTACACAAAGTTCAACACCGATGATCTCGTGGCCGTTAGCCTTTTATTCAGAAATTCAAATATTACGAGTAAGCAGAGATCTACACGTGATTACTTCTACAAACCGTAAATCATTACTTCGTATGGAGTAGGGTGACAAAATTGAGGTGTTTCCTCTTTGAATTCATCGGTAAGTACATTTTTGGGGTGTGGGGGTTTGAGGGGTCATATGCCCAAGTGTTCTTGCTCTCTGTAATTTTCATTATCCGGCGGATGCTGAACAGAGAATTTGTGGTTTTCTCGCTTATAATTAACAAAAACAATTTTATAACTTCAGCTTTCATTTCGCGCTTGGAAAACCATTCAATCTACTGGAATAATCGCTTGCTTTTAAACATCCAATGCGATAAACTTTCATTTATATGGGAACCTCAGTGATTGACGGTGGGGTACTACAGATTTTGACATTTTCTCAGTGTCACCACACAGTTATTTACTGTGAAAGGAGCCACCGTGCCTCTGCGGAAATGTTGGCCTTCAGATCCAGCGGTCCTGTGTTCGAGCCTAGTCGAAGCGATCACGATAATAGGCTTTTCTTGTACTTCGAATGAAACAGTAAAATTCGATGTCCGGCCGTGTCTCATTATTTGTTGGTGAGTTAACGAGCCCTCACAGCTCTATGGCACAATGTGCCGAGTATTAGTCAAAACCTGCAGTCCCTCACTGAAATCTGGCGACAGCTCCATATATAGGCCCTCAGAAGTGAAACAATCGAGTGAGGAGTTAAATAACAATTTCACCCGTTCTACTGTCTCATCCGAACCACCAATCACTTTCGTTCAAATGCCTTGAGCTTAACTATCGCGTAGCTCTTAACCAAGTTAACGACTTAGGTTAATTGCGGTAAGATTCGAACCTGGAACGCCTGCTTACGAGACAAAATTTAATGCTCTATATAGCCACTGGGTCGCCATGGCGACGGAAATTTAATCTCATGTTGCTTAAAATGTTTGCAAGTTTTGTCGCGCTATTTTTTTTTTTTATATTTTTTTCTTTTTTGCTTTTTCGGGTGAATTTCTCTGAAATAATGTTTAATTGCTGAAATAAGTCTTCAAATCGAATCGATCTTTACAGAAATACTTGATGGTTAACCAACGTTTCGTTTGATTTCTTTTTTTCTAATGAAGCTGAACATACAATTAACTGATGACGCGGTATCATTTAACTCAGGGAAAATATCTGATGGTTTTCACTTGGGACGTTTTATTAGGTCTGTTTATTAATGAAATTCCTTTACTTTAACTGAAATCATGAAATGTAACGAGCAGATTTTAAGGGCAGGGGTGTACGGGCTATTTCTAAACTCGAACACCGTGTCCTATCAAATTTAATCATGAACTTTGACATTGTGTTTAGTGGATACTGTTTCCTTTCAAACTTGACCGTGCCCTGTGCTATTGTCGTATGTGGATATCGTATCATATCAAACTTGACCATGAGGTTTGACATCATCTTATGTGGTTACCGTTTTTCTTTGTGAATTTGAAGATTTGCCCTTTGCTATTTTGTTCAGTGGATACCATTTCTCTTGAAACCTGAAGATGAAGTTTTACTTTCTATTTGTTAAATGGGTACCGTTTCCTATCAAAATTGACGGCATGAACTTTGACACTGTCTTAAGTGGATACCCCATCCTATCAACTTTGACCATTTGACATCATGCTATGTGGATACCGTTTCCTTACAGAATTGAACATTTGCCCTTTGTCACTTTGTTCAGTGGATACTGTTTCTTTTGAAACTTGAAGATGAAGTTTTACTTTTTGTCAAATGGGTACCGTTTCTTTTCAAACTTGATCTGGAACTTTGACATTGTGTTAAGTGGATGCCTTTTCTTTTCAAACTCGACCTTGAACTTTGACAGTGTGTTTAGTGGATGCCGTTTCTTTTCAAACTTGACCATGAGCTTTGCCATCGCGCCGTTTTTGTTTTTTGGGTGTTTTTTTTTCAATCTTGATAATGAGATGTGTCATTGTGTTGAGTGGATACCGTTCCCTTTCAAACTTGCCTTGAACTTTGGCATTGTGTTAAATGGATACATTTGCTCTCGTTCTGGTTCACAAGTACATCTTTTTTTCAAACTAATAATGAATCCAACTTTCTATCTATCCATGAGCGGATCCAGGATTTTTTTCCAGGGGGGAGGGTCCAACCTGTGGTGAGGGAAAGAAACAACCCTGTTAAAATGAGAATTTAAGCATAATTAATCAACGATGGTATATATTTTGCCAATTCCAGGGGGTCGGGATCTCCTCAAACTCCCTCCTCTAGATCAGTACACGCTATCGGTGAAGACCATTTTAATTTTCTCTCCTCGATGCCCAGATTAATAGTGTGCTTGTGTGTATTTGCCTTTGTTCTATCTATAGCGACTGGCAAGGTACGTACTTGTAGATAAATTATGTATCCCTTGTTTTGCTTTGAATACACCTACTTTATTAACAATAACGAATAATGCAAATCCTTTGGAATATTGACTTTAAAACAACAATCTTCTCTTTAAGACGCCGAAGTCAAAGAAATTATGGCTTGTTAATAAGCTTTGGATTTTAAAAGTAACATCACGGGCTTTATCCGCGCGAAACGGCGCGTGAAGTAACAAGTCTAAAGTAAACATAGATGTATTATGGGGATTATAGTTAACTCGCTTTTGTTTATTTAGCTTTTTCTTTTTTTTTTTCAACGAGCTCTGTTAATTCCCTGTTTAGATGATCTTAGGATTTTAACTTAATGAGGTTACTCACTTATTGTTAGATTTCGCCATGACGTGAACTTATATATTCTAAATTGATGTAGTCTGCAAATTTCAGATTGTTCATGGACTGCTTAAGGTGATGGCATAGAGAAAAAAAGTGAGTATTTTGAGTTTCGAAATTAGAAGGTACGTTTTCTTATGTTCATGCATATTGTATGTAGGCTTGTTTGTTCATTGCATTTTTATATCTCATCTTTCAATAGAAATGGGGCTTACATGTATTCCGAATACCCCTAGGCCTTAATTCTTTCTGTATGTAGTTTAGTGCATCGTTTCGTCAAAGATAATATATCGGTTATAACCGAACATAGCCATGTGAAATTGAACATGTTGACATATTTGTGGTCTATTAAACATCTCTAACTATTAAGTTTTCAAAGGGAAGGGGGTAAAATTAAAGTGCAATAGCACATTCATTTGATTTTCGCCCCGCCCTGCCGAATACGTTGGCGCGGGGTAAGTCCAGAACACTCGCCCAACACCACCCGATATGCAACATACCAAACCTCTCCCAAGCAACGAAACGTTTGTGTAAACTGGAATAGAATACAGTCGTAAAAACTGCAGTTTATTAACATGCCAATTCATTCTTGTCTATTTGATTTTTCCATCTTAGAAATATTTCTTCCCATGAAGTTTTATGATTTGTTTTGTTTTTACGCCAATCCCTGAATACATTTATACATTTTTTGCAATATTGGTCAATTTTTACGATCTACACGAATCCAAGATGGCTACGAGTAATCCAACTCAAACATAGAAATTATCTTTCGTATGAACATTAATAAAAAGCTTCTAATGGTATTAAGGCCAGTATGAGCTTTGTTGCCAAAGTGGCAAAACTGTGTTAAAATCCCATTGTCCAATATTCAATATGTCTGCCAGTCGTCGTACCAAAAGTGATCTTTCAAGAATGTACATGTATTTTCAAATTGCAAATCTCCCTTAACATAGAGTTTTCTTGTTGATGATTTTCTGCCATTGGCAAATAGAATAAAACAAAATGGCTGCCACTTGATACTTTAGTTCAAGAGATATAATTGAAACTTCAGACCAAAACCATCATTTTTTCTTTTTTTTCAATTTTTATGTCAGATTAGAAATTTTTAGTGCACAAAAGTTGCCCTTTGGCGTGTTACAATAGATTTGACCCTGTACAAGCATAACAATACGAAAATAAAAAGAAAAGACATAAAGTCATGGAGATGGTGAGACACGTACCGCAATATTGATAAACCCTTTCAACCCCAAATATCAAAATGGTATGCTCTTTTCTATTGTCTTAGACCAGTCCATTATGGTCTGTGGTGTTGAAAGGGTTAATTCTTAGAAAGATGATGCATTAGTGGAGTTAACGTATACGGGTTTGTTTTCGCCCCATGTTATTTTCGCCCCTTTATCAACTAGCCCAGTCTCATCATAACATTGTTCAAGAAAAATAATATTTTTTTGAATTCGCCCACTGACGATGAGGACTAAAGGGACGAAAATAACACAGGAACGAACATTTTCCTGTATACAGAAAATAAAACTCTTACTGAACAGTTAAAGACCATGCTAGAGAGCACCTGGCTCAGCAAAAAGAGCCGAAAAAAACTCTTTTGAGAGCTGGGCTGCTTCAGCTCCTTAAAAGTATGGTATGGTATTGTTGTTTAATATCCCACTCAAGAATATTTCACTCTTAAGGAGACGTAACCGTGTTCCGGTAAAGGGCTAAAATTTTTGTCTATGCTCGGCACCGCTGGCCGTAGAGCAGTGAGGGTTCTTTAACGTGCCAACACCTACTGTGAAACGGGACCTCGGTTTTTACTGTCTCATCCGAAAGAAAGGGACGGCCAACCACGGAGTGGCGCTCGCGGCTCGAACCTGGATCTTTCGATTCGCAGTCGAACACGCTAACCACTCGGCCACGGATGCCCCTCCTTAAAAGTTAACACCGAATATGTCAGACCTTGATTAAAAAGAAACCATTCCTCTTTGATCCCGAGTTAGGAGTAAAAACATCTTTTAATAGATCAAAATTGATCAACAGGGAAAATGAATCTCCATTTCAGGAACATGGTGAAACACTATTGTGAACTTTTGTTACTTTCTAAAGAGTGTTTTATCTTTATTAAGCCAAAATACCCTAAAATATTACCTAAATACAAATGGTGAGTAATCGAGCTCTTTCATCAAAGCTTTGGCCAACATTTGGCTGTTTTCTCTAAGCAAAGCATATCGTTTTACTCAAAGTCTGGCGAATATTCCTCTACACAAAGATGAAAACAAATAATATGCAGCCACGTGTAATTGCAGAAAATTGAAATTGTATTTCACGCAAAAATGACCCGATTTTGAGGGGGGAGCAAAATTCTCAATGCCAGTACCATGGGTAGTAACATTTGAAGAGATGCGAGAAAAAGGCTTTTTTATACCTCAGATGCTGATCATCTTACTCTGTGAATCCGAGATATTCTCCACAGCACAGCGAGTTTCAAAAATCTGGCTCTCAAGTTCAGATTCTACGATTATATTATTTACCTGTATTTTAAAAATGATAATATGAAAATATATCAATGAAAAATATATCCGTTGATTTAATTCCCGAAGATTCAGTGGCGGCCATTTCGTTTATTCAGTATGTCAGTGACAGAAAGATTACTAGATTGTAAAAAGTGTATAAAAAAAGAGGTGCTTTTGATACAGAAATGTCCCGTATGACATCAAAGTAACAAAAGCTATGGCCGATGTAAAAGTTTTAGGTATAAAGGTAAAGCATTAGGGCTAAGACCAAAGAGTCAAAACATTGAAATGAAAAGAAAATTCTCACCACAAGAAGTATATATGAACATATGAAATATGATATCAGTATCACTTCACATTCAACAGTTGTTTTTTATTTAATTTTGATAGACATGCCAAAACCTATGTCTCTTGAACTCCGATTCGCTTTACCAGAAAACCACCTCGGTTTTGAGATACTTTCCCTTTGTAGAACTCTTCAGTGTTAAGACGCGATTAGCTGGCGAAGTATGCAGGAAGGTGGGACTGTTCTCGTTTGATAACTACGCGTGTATCTGCATATCTGTATTGTTATTAAGATATGCCACATTTCAACGTCATTAAACAAATGTATCTAGGTATCTTCACCTATTAGAGGACAAATTTCATTCTTTTTCATCATGATATTAATGCTTTACCTTTGTGGTAATGCTAAACCCTTTGCTAACTTTGGAAAACAGTTCCACTTGCTCCGTTAAGCAACATCCAAATACGCCCCCAAGAGCAGAAGAGCTACAATCTCAAAACTCCCGTTTGCATGAACGACAATGGTCCAGAGACTAAATAGGATTTTTAATCTTATAGATGCTTGCCCTGGTTTGTTAGTCTGACAACAAAGCATATCAGTTCTAGGACATTAGTACAATCAGAATCAGTCATTAAAGTTTATTGGAAAGATCATTTCTGGGCCTGAGTATTGCAGGCTTGAAGTGTCAAATGAACTATTCATAGCTAAGCGATAAATTGTAAATGTTTAATTGCTAAATCTAACGATGTAGCAATACACTGCGGATAAAAATGAGAGTAAATATTTGCTCGCCTCATTGAGTATGATAAATAATAGTTTGTCGTCTCCTTTTAAATCTTAATGATTGATTTTGTATTATAGAGAGTATTACATCCACAAAAACCGAGGAGGAAACGGACTGACTGAAAGGTGATTCTGGGGGAAGCTGGAATAGGTATACTGAAAGACAAAGAACCGGAAGGAGGAGGGACGAATATCGGAGACGGAGCTTAAACGTAACTAGGCAAAGGAGAAAGACGAAGACAGAGAAAAGAGGGCTGATAGTACCGGGAAAATAAGGAAAACGGATATTGGGCAGAAGGAACAAAGGGAGATTTTGTAAGGGGTAGAAGAGGGACCAAGTTTCTAAAGGAAGGCGGAGGTTGAGAGACAGATAGGTTGTGGCAGTTCAGTATCTGAGGAGATATAGGAGATTTAGTCCATAAAGAAAGATAGAGTGGAGGAGAAAAAGAAGCAGATAAGGTGCATATTAGAAGAAAAAGGCAAAGATAGAGAGAAAGGAAATAGGCAAATTTGGAGATAGCCGGGAATCAAGGAGAGAAACCACACACTTGAAAGTAGGTATATTCAAGTGCAATTACATTAAATTTGTTCCTCTTTACAATCTTTTACTACACTATGTTGCATAAAAAAAGCATATTGAATATCAAATTTTAATACGATTGATTTATGAGTAAATTAAGACATATACATACATGCATTTACATATTTGTTCATATGTACAATCGGCATATGCTGGTTTTTATCTTAGTACAGAAAAACCGATATTCGTTCTTAACTTGAATTGAGTAAACAGCAAAATCGAAGTGTAGAACGAAAGTAGGGATATTTATGATTTATTTTTTTTCCGAGTTGTAAATAATGGCCGAATAATCAATACGTGTTTACGTTAACTGTTTAAGAAACTGGAAATACCGTGGGTGAGACGTGAATAGATAAAGTGTTTTTGCCGGAGCATAAATCACACAGATTTTGAAACGTGCGCACTTGTAAGAAATGTGTAGGTAAAATGTAAATAGCAAGGATGAAGAAATAAACTTAACAGAAGGAGAGAAGACGGATGCTGTCTTGCAGTTTCAGATTTAAATACGCCTAGTAGTTAAAAAAAAGTGAGCGTGGGAAAGATGAAACAATAAGTGAGTGGAAATTCTAGATGCGATATAATGATACTATAAAGCCGGTTTTATTCGCGAGAATTTTATTTTCGCGTAATAACGCGAGAGCACTTACTCGCGAAAATAAAATTCTCGTTTGATATACTGACTTGAAATTAACATGCTCCNNATAAAGTTCCGCGAATTTTTCTGGATTTACAGTAATATTGACCTTTGAGGTTACCTGATTTTGGCGTTATTTTTTTTGAAAACTAGTTTTACTATCATCTTGGGTATTATATACATGTATTATAAATTAAGGAGTAATTTAATTGGAGAAAACCCCTTTGATTTGACAATGCCTTTATGACGTTCTAATATTCTACAATTAGTCAAAAAGAAAGTTTTAGTCTCCTTAGAACCTCCATTCTGACGATTCTGTTTAATGTCACATTATGACACTATGCCATCAAAACTACGTGTACGTCTATTCCTGACTAACGTAAACATATGGACATGCGTATCATCGCATTTTATTTTGTTTTTCACAAGTAAAACTTTTGCCTCCTTTCAAGGAGGTTGGTTGATATTCTCGAGTGCCATCATTTTGCTGGTCAGCGAGGGTACATGGCATTTTCAACCGAAATTGGCATTTTACAATCGAAATTGACATTTTACAATCGAAATTGACATTTTACAAACGAAATTTTACAATCGAAATTGACATTTTACAATCGAAATTTTACAATCGAAATTGACATCTTACAATCGAAATTTTACAATCGAAATTGACATATTACCAAACTCATGGGGTTTCCATGGAACGTTTGCGACGGGTGTTGCATGCCACCAGGGGGCGCTGACTCCTTCCGGACACCTGGTCCCACCCTGTTAGGGAATCGCAATTGTTTCCCACGTTGATACCGTTATTATTCCTCGGCTTGTCGTGTTTGCTGGGACTTACATTTGTGAACATCCTTTAGTGCCTCTGCAGTTTATTTCGTAAATAGGAACTCTATAACCTTTATCGTCATTCTTTTCCCGTTTTATTATTGAACTGTTTTTTTGACTTAATCTTTTAGTGATTTTCTTCAGTACCCGCTTATTTGAAACGTGCACTTTGAATTCATCTGTGCTACAATTTGGATGACAAATTTTGGAGTAATCTGTATTCGCGAATTTTACATAAATTAGCAAAACTATAATGTTTGCGAGAATCATTGAAGATGTCCATGTATGGTCAGAATCACTTCTGAGAAGTGTATTTTCGTGAGTAATTTGTCTCCTGAGTTGGAGAAAATAAAACTCGCGAATATTTGAGTTTACAGTAAAATACCGTACTCAAAAAGTAGAACCCCATTATGCAGCGTTCTAAAACTAAGTTGATGTAGTAATTTATTAGTTATCACGATATTTTGATTTATATAAGACGTGAATTTAGGAACGAGTGATTCGCTTATTAGGAGATATGTAACCGGATAAATAGGTTCGAAAATAGATGGGTGCGCGAAAGAAATGTTAACAGGAGTCCACGGGAATCTGTTCACGTTTTCGTCGTTCTTATGAACTCTTTAGTACAAATAATCATAAACTGGCATTAGTTTATAGACTCTAAGTACATGTAAATTCCTGCTAAAGTAATTTGAAGTGTCGCATTTCAAATGAGCGGATGGCAGATGTTCGTGCAAAGACACTCCCTAAGATCCGCCACTTCCTACCACGTAATCTTGTCATTCATAATTCCAATTCATTTATCTTCCTTACTTATCTTATTTATAATCACCAGCTTCAAATCTTAATTAGACATACCAGACGTTTAGTATTTTTGATTACAGGTAGATTCGCCTCTTTTTGTACTTTATGTCTACGTGCAGTACTGGTCACGTGATATTTGTTCTGTGTGATAACATCTGATGATTGTGATATTGTTTTGGATTAAAACAATATCATGGAATATCAATACGATATCATCATGTTGATTCGTATTTTGCCATGCCTTTATTTACAACCCCCTTAACCCCGTAACCTTCATTAAAAGTACACATAGGTAATGTAATGATAAGGAATGGATAATTAGCAATACGAAGCATTCTTATTTATTTTTGTTATCCTACCCTTTATAACCACATCCTTGTTTATATGAGTAACGATGCACCTGTTTGACACCGAAAGAATGACTAAATATATATACAGTCTAACCTGTTTTAAGAGACCGTCCAAGGGAAGTTGCAAAAGGGTCACATATGACAGGTGGTCTCTTAATTCAGATGATTTATATAGGAAAAAGTCATTTTGGGAACCATACATTAAGGTCACATAAGACAGGTTTCCCTTTAATTCACTGGGTCACTAAGGCAGGTTAGACTCTATGTATATTTTAACCCTTTTTTAAAAGCATGAACATTTACATTTACTGCCTTTTTGTTCGTCAGACCAAGAACACGTGACTTTTTAAAACTGAAATCGACATTTTACTGAACTTGTTGGGGTTTTGTGGAACATTTGCGACAAGTGTGGCATGCCGATAGGGGGCGCTGACACCTTCCGGAGACCTGATCTCATCCCGTCAGGGATTTGTAGTTGTCTAATTATTGTAGACTTGTCATATTTTTCGGACTTGGATTTTCGAATATCCTTTGGGACTTCAATTATATTTTAAGAGAATGTCTAATGGAAAATGCAAAAAGAAAAATACTTGTTTCATAATTCAGAATATTGGTATAGGAAAAAATTAGACAAGTACTACTTTGCGTCACGTATGAGAGGTAGTCTTCTAGATCAGCGCGTAGCTAATATAGGTTAGATACTACATGTACATGTTTAAGAGTATATTTCTGGTACCCCGAGAAATCTAGTTGTAACATAAAGAATTTATGAATAAATGTAAACGAATAGATAGATCTTTGAATAAACACATGAAAGCAGCAATTAAGGAAAACTAAAGAAAAAATAAAGATAAATAAATCGATAAATAAACCAATCAATACAGAAACCAGGAGAATAGTTAATTGATGCATACTGTATATACTGGAAAAAATTTAGCTGTCATTTAATTTTCGTCTTCGGATTAAACGGCGAATTTAAAATGGAAGCGAAATATTCGGGCTACTGAGGCATCCATTTATGGAAATTAAGAGCGAAAGAGTGGAATATATATACATGTATATTAAACAAAAACAAAATTAATATAAAATGAATAAGAAAAGTAGGACCTAACTTATAGACAAATGAATAAATGAAAAAAAGAATATGTAGACTTACTGTAAATCCCCTACAACACCAAATTTAAAATTTAACTTGTATCTAGATGATACATGCGCATTTCTTTAACGTTCGAGAATTGCAGTATTACTGTTTAATAATTATTCAATCAAGCTCGAAGTACTAAGTTTACGGGTTTACATATAAAAAGAAGTAGACAGTTTCGTGTTTAGAGGTTATCTAGTCGTATGTAGATTTGGTTTAGATTTACTTTGACAATAACGAAAAGAAATTCCGTCGCTAACAGTTCACGGTGCTTTAAGGGAGAGTTTTACCTATTGACTGTTTTCTATATGCATTATTTTTCAAGCGTTATATTTAATTATTCTCCTTTGGTGGCCATATTGTATGGCAACATGGAAACTTTTCTTCTTTAAGAAACCAAATTTGATTACGTTGAAGTAATGAAAGAGACATCATAATTTTTATCAAATTAGTTGTTTAGACTAATGAATACCTGAAATAAATATTTTACCCCAAATAAAAGTTTTCTAAACAGTGAATATCCTGAAATATTTCATTTAATTTGGTTGATTTATTGTATATAATGTATATGCTGCCATACAATATGGCCGCCGAAGGGAAATAACCATTATAAAATACTGCTATCGGAAAACAGTCTAAGAGCCATCTAGATGGACGATGTAAAGTCCCTACTATCACTTTAATGTATGCAAAACCTGTTTTATTTTCTTTACTCATTAATATATTTATTGTAAATATTTTCGCAAATATTGAACAAACAGTCAATAAAGTAGGGTCTAAACACCACACGTACTAAATGAGTATGTTGACGTGGATGCAACTCAATATTTTGACGTCTATCACAAAAGGTCAAGTGCGCATATTTGACTTTATCAATCAAAATAAGATTTGTTATCAATTTATAAGCACGTGAATTGTATACTGTTGACGAAATATGATCTGCACCGGGTCGGGTAGTTGGACAAAGATACCAACACTTGACTTGCTTTGTATCGTAAATGGGTCGCTGATTTTGTTCAGTGTTTTTTACGACTTATCACAAAAAGGTCGCAGATAGTGTCGCTCTTAATTTGATCGTCCTTGATAATATTTACATTATTTTCGCGTAAGTTGGTATTTATTTAATCGCCTTTGCAGGCGATTTTTATTCATCATTATATTTCTTGCCGAAGAAAGACAACAGTTGAGTAGAAAACCATAGAATTAGCTTACTGTTTAGTTAGACAGTAAAGTTAAAACATAAAAGGACGCAAGGAGTTTTTTTTTAAAAGATATAATCAGTTAGCAAATTATTTCTTTACCGTGCGTTTGGAATTTAGAGGACCACAGTTCGAAATGGATTGTTTTCGCTCAATTCTTCCAAACAAATGATAAGAATCGTTCCAATAATCCACTGACTTCACGAATATAGACTTACGAGGATCACTTTTGATTCGGTATACGTACAACTCCCGCATTATAAATGAGCATCTGGATTTATTCTAAAGTCCAAAGAGAATCGATCGAATCAGCTGGCAGGCAACAGGGCAATTTCGCGATCAGGTATTCGATTTTTGTACCTGTTCCCATCGATCTACGAGAAAAGTTACATTTACATGTAAATGTAGAAACTCGTGGAGAATACATTAAAAGTTTTTTGTGCATACGGACAATAGAGGACAGATTTATGCCTTCGTATTAATATGCCTGTAGAAATCTTATGATTTTTTAAAAAGCCTATAAAAAAACTGATATGTGAGAACTTCGTTATTTGAGACCAAGGATCAATTTAACAGCTCTTTAAACGAAGCGAATTCCATCAGGATTAAAAGGAATATGCACGATTTTAACCTGCTTCTTTAACAAAGGCTGTGCTCCTCGATATGAAAATAAATACGTGAAAAGCAGTAGTGTCTGAAAGGATTCGCAATTCTTTGACAAGGAAATGCATCTAACATTATTCCGACAGCAAACCCGACTCTACGGATCTGTAAATTTTGAAGAACTTGTCACGGTGATCGAAACCAATTATGATAACAAAGAGGTTTGTATTAACTTACTTTTTTTAAATACATTTTTCTTGTAGATTGCAGAAAAACTTTATCTAGAAAGCCAGAGAGTAACCCCGACATGGTGAAACATACATTGCCGCTAAATCTGGCGGCCATACGAAAAACTCAACGTACAATTAAAGGCTACTTTGAAGCATGTGATCTCGTCAAATTGCAAAGCTGTTATGTAAGTATATGTCCCCCGAATGTTGACAATTGTATGTGTACTTAAATATTAAGTTCATGTTGGACACCTGGTCCCACGCCGTTAGGGATTTGCGTTTGTTTCCCATGACGTTGAGACCGGCGTCATTATCGTAGACTTGTCATGTTTAAAGACAGAGACTTTCATATGCCAATACACCTCTGGTTTCCTCATAGATGAGACCGGAGATACGTTTGAC
>JACSZP010044666.1:0-11176 GCA_016161895.1 Pinna nobilis | reverse complement strand
AAAAAAAACTAACAACCAAATAACACCAAGTTTTGGAAAGTTATTCACAAAAATTAAGTTCTCTTTAAAAAACATTTCTCCCTAAAAATACAGGCACATTTTCAAGTCATTCAAAGACTTAATTATCTTAAGTTTAAAGAAATGTGTCATTCAGGAATTCTTTCCATTCATGCTAAACAAGACAGTTAAATGTACTAGCACAATAACTTTACCTGATGAATGTCTACAGGTAGGTAATGAACATTGCTCAAAATTATAAAATTAGCTTATGACCTTGACCTTAGTTTTGGTATGGTATTGTTGTTTAACGTCCCACTCAAAAATATTTCACTCANNCAACACCTACTGTGACACAGGACCTCGGTTTTTACTGTCTCATCCACAAGACAGGGACAGCCAACCCTGGAGTGGCGCTACGCGGCTCGAACCCAGATCTTTCGATTCGCAGTCAAACTCGCTAACCACTCGCCACGGAGGCCCACTAACCTTAGTTTTTAAGAAGTTCCTGAATGTAGCATTTTTTACTGTCTCATCCGAAAGATAGGGATGGCCATCTGCAGCATGGCGCTTTCATTATAAGTATGTAAATATACATGTATACTATAATATATAAAGGCACTGTTGCGTTAAAAGAAAAATGATTGACCCTGTCTAACTTACAATGTAGAATAGATTGATTCACAAGTAGGAATGACAGAACTCCGAGACAACAAGGCCAGAAAGGGAGTTACTATCCCTACACATACAACATATCAATCACTAGCTGTGGGCCAGCTCCTTAGATATATGCAATTTAGCCTGTCTGAAGACACATTCCAAAGGGGAGATGCAAAAATGGTCATATACAAAAGGTTGTCCCTTAATTCAGGTGATTTGTACAATATGAAACAATCTGGGGTATTTAGCCTGTTTGAAGACACATTCCAAAGGGGAGATGCAAAAATGGTCATATACAAAAGGTTGTCCCTTAATTCAGGTGATTTGTACAATATGAAACAATCTGGGGTATATGTATATATTTAGGTCACAGAAGGCATGCAATCTTTTAAAACTGAGAGGCTGGACTTAGATAGGTAAGATTTTTTTTACACCTGACAGTGCATGTGTGTGCATGCATGCATGTGTGTGTGTGTGTGTGTACATTGTATGTGTGTGTTTGCAAGTAAAGTGAAACCTGATTTAACGACCACCTGTGTATATAATGACCTCCTACGCATAAAGACTGCAGTGTACTTTTCCCAAGTTCTTTTTTTTGTAAAAATCAAGCTTATTGTAAAGACTCCCTGCCTATATAGACTGACTTCGTTGTGTCTTCAGACAGGTCTATTTAAAAATACAGGTTTCACTGTAGTTGTTGGACGTGTGAGATCCTATGTATTTCAAATGACCTACACCGTGAAATGAACCTATTCAAAACAAAAATCCTGTGGTTTTTGTCCCCGAAAATATGATACGACTGGCTAATTTATTCAACGTTTTCTCGTCTTTCCAACATTATTGACTTGCTTGTCCTTCACATTCAACGGGGTCTAATTAAAACAAAAACCAAACTGTCGCATTTTCAGAAAATATTACCAACACTCCCAACCCTGTTTACATATTAACTTTGGAAATACCCAGTTTCACAAATTCATTGAATTGGCTATTGATTTTCCACACCGCTGGTCGCTGTGTGACAGGACAGTTAACTGTAGATAAGTTAAGTATATATATACATGCAAGTATATATCAAAATGTAGAGTACGCATGTACACATGGGCACGTAGTAAAACCGGAGTCACGCTGGTTTAACACTGACGTGCTGCCGAGCTGCCGTCTTAATTGTCAACAAGTCAGAACCTCTACAGATGTAACAGGGATTAACATTGTATTTGCATATTTAAGGTAAGATTTTCAACTTTGCTGGATTCAAAATTTTGTTTAATACAAAAGGTTGAATTCAACCTTTTGTATTAAACAAATGTTCATTGTAAGGTATTTTTAGAACAAACACAGTACTTTAAATCTTTGTCTAGTCTTTGACCACTGCAGCTGACCACTACAAAACAAACAATCGGGCCACCTAAAATTTCATTTCTCTTATCAAAAATGTTATTTACTGTTATGGCTTTTGTTGGAAACGACAGAATATTTATGTCTTTTTTAACTTGCACTGACATATCAAACAGACAAACCTAAAATCACATCATGGTACAGTGTAACCGTCCAAGGGAAGGAACAAAAAAGGTCACAGGTGACAGGTGGTCTCTTAATTCAGGCGATTTATAGAGGAAAAATCATTGTGGGTGCCATACGCTTAGGTCCCTTAAGACGCTTAGGTCAAATAAGAGGGATTGTCTTTTAATTTAATGGGTCACTGAATATTCAAGTAGCTAATTTGAGTGGTTATTCCACATTAATTACTGATGCTACGCTATCTATTGCGGAAATTATGAAGGGTGATGGTCGATTTCCTAATTTAATAGTGGAGCTAGCACTTACGATGAGCAATGTTACAGTAGCAGGCTTATGAGAATTTGGGTCCTTTATTACTTCAAATATTGAGCTGAGATTCAGTGACCCTTGCAAGTGGTAGCATGTTTATACATGTAGAAATGAAGGTCTTTTATTTCTTTGCAACGAAGCTGAGATTTAGTGACCCAGTGACCAAAAAGACAGAAGGAGGGCCTTTGGTTTTTGCCCTTATTGGATTTGGAGCAGAGTTACCATGATCTATGTTTAACCAGACTGAAAGGACACAGGGCCCTTTGTTTTGCCATTATTGGAGCTAAGACTTACAGTGACCCGTGTACTAACAGACTTAAGAGACACAGGGCCTTTTGTTTTGCCCTTATTAGAGCTTAGACTTACAGTGACCCATGTACTAACAGATTTAAAGGATACAGGGCCCTTTGTTTTGCCCTTATTGGAGCTTAGACTTACAGTGACCCATGTCCTAACAGATTTTAAAGACACAGGTCCTTTTGTTTTGCCCCTATTGGGGCTAAGATTTACAATGGCCCATGTACTCACAGACTTACCGTAATGGGCCCTAAACTATTTACAATGGAGGCAAGAGTTACATTCACTGGTATGGTATGGTATGGTATGGTATGGTATGGTATGGTATGGTATGGTATTTTTGTGTTAACGTCCCACTCAAGAATCTTTCACTCATATGGAGAAGTCACCGTGTGCAAGTGAAGGGCTACAAATTTTGCCTATGCTCAGCACTGCTGGCCGTAGAGCAGGGAGGGTTCTTTAACGTGCCAACACCTACTGTGACATGGGCCTCGGTTTTTACTGTCTCATCCAAAGGACAGGGATGGCCAACCGCGGAGTGGCGCTGATGTGGCTTGAACCCAGATCTTCCGATTCGCAGTCAAACACGCTAACCACTCGGCCACGGAGGCCCCTGGAAACATTGGTGTAAGAATGAATAATTTTAAAATGGAGCTTAGATTAACAATGACCTATGTGTTAACATGTATATAGGAATAAGGTCCCATTTATTATGCATTTCACAATGGAGATTAGATTTACAATTGCCTAAGAAGAAACGTGGGTAAAGGCCCTTGTATTATTAGACAATGGAGCTTATGACAATGAACCATGCAGAACCATGCATATACAATGTACAGTCAACTCTGCAAATAATGAATTGCATGTAACGTGGTACCTTTTGTTACGAGGAGATTTCTATTCCCGGTGCACTCTCCATGCATTACTTTGTTAATTTCGAATAACGAAGATCGGCTATAGCAAGGTAAATATCTTACTCCTTTAAACTTGCTATATGTGGAGTTGACTGTATATAGAAATAAAGACTCCTTTATCATCTTAATATATTGAGTTTAATGTTTTTCATTTTACAAGAAGTTGAGTACCCTCCTGGACCTATCTCACCCTTCCCCTTTTCCATCCCTGGTCTAATCTAACCAAATCACAACACTTCTTTATTTTTTATCAAAATCCGTCCAGTGGTTCTGCAGATGAAGTCACAAATATGAAAAGTTTACGAACACCAGACGGATGGATGATGGAAGTCACATGATGACTATAGCTCACTCGAGCCCTTGGCTCCGTCGAGCTTAAAGGTCTAATGTACGGTAGCCTAATAGGACATGAGGTTTCAATTCTCTGATTTATGTGTTACCACTGACAAAAATATTGACATTGGTAGGGGAATAAGGGAAGAAAACAACAGTAATATCCATTTCTTTCTCTTTTTTCTAGAACTTGCCCTTGCCACAATTTTATTGGAAGTCATCTGTGTTGATGTTGAATTAACATTGGGAAAAACAACGCACAGAAAAGGTGTCAAAGATAGTCACCTTGTTTGAGCAAAAATATATTAGTAAAAGATTCAGAACAGTAGACCAAGAAATCCCACAGGGAGAGTACATATTGACACAGCATGGAAGTAATAGATGATCCGAAACAGTACCTTTCTCACCATCGTGCCACAGGTTTCAAGATAGTCCAGGTCGAGGTAAAGTGGTGTTTTTTTTTTTTTTATTTAAGTCAAGCCTTTTAAATCCAGATGCATTAACCATCCAGTTGAAAATTTGCTAGGAACAGATTTTTCAAATCATATTGGCCATTAAATTGTTAATCGAGATACTTGAAACTTCTTGGCAAAAATTTGTTTGGAATAGATTTTTCAAATTATATTTGCCATTATAAGAGTTCAGTTCAGGAATATGAATGCTTTATTCAAGTAGGTAATTTGGTTTGGAACAAAAAGATTCCACATCAATGAGGCTCCACTGAATAAATAATGTTTGATGCTATTGTCTAAAATTTTATGTCATTGAAGCAAAAGCTAATTAACAGGAATTGGTTAATTGGTTGGTTGTGTTGTTGTTTAACGTCCCACTCAAATATTTCACTTATATGGAGACGTCACCCTGTGCCACTGAAGGGTGACACATTTTGCCAATGCTCGGCACTTATGGCACGTAGAACAGGGATTGTCCTTTAACGTGCCAACACCTACTGTGACACAAGACCTCGGTTTATACTGTCTCATCCGAAACACAGGGACAGCCAACTGTACCATGGCTTGGGCTAGAATTCTGGACCTCTGGTTTTAAAGGCAAAGTCACGAACCACTAGGTCACGGCGGCCTCCAATACACAGGAATTAATATTAAGTACCGACAAATTTAAAGCCATCCATAAAATAATTTTGTTTGCTGTAAGGCAATCTACTCACTCATAACCCTGCAACTCAAATTTTTTATTGTGATATATAACAGAATTGTTGTTTATTTTTATAAGTCTCCCAATAGTTTCCCTTTGCTTATGTTATACATGCAAATATGGTTTATAGCCCCTCCCCCCACCCAAAAAAAAGGAAGGAAAAAAAAAAACGAGATGGCCTAAAAGGTAGATGTACATTTCAGTTGAGTGATTTTTCTTTTCTTTCTAGAGCAGAGAACTAACAAGTCTAGAAGAATGGCTGAAAATCACGTCCCCAGACTCTCCCGACATTCACACAAAAAGTTACCTAACACAGATTCAGTACCATATAAATGGCACCAGGGGGCACTACCTGCAAGTGACTGACAGCGGAGATGTAAAAGCGAACAGCCAGAAAAACAATGCTAGAAGTAAGATTTTCAAATTTTTTTTTACAATGTCCATCTTTTCTGAGATATTTTTTTTAACAAAACTTGAATGCAGATGGCCGGTGGTCTCTTCCTGGGTAAACTAGTAACCGGGCTCTCTCCTCCACCACCAAAAACTGGCTGCCACCATATGACAGAAAGATTGTCGAGTGTGGCGTAAAGCAAAAACAAACAAACAAAAAACAAAACTTGAAATTAGTGCTGGTCAACTGATCAGAGGTCAATGAATAATCTGTTAGGTAAGTAAATTTCTTCTCTGAATTGGCCGTCTTGTCAAGGAACGATCTTGTCCCTCTTCTCAAATCCCCTCACTACTCAATGCCCAAAATGCTGAGCATACTGGACAGAATTTGTAACCCCTATTACTATCGTGTTGGGCCCCGGTGGCCGAGTGGTTAGCGTGTTCGACAGCGAATCAAGAGATCTGGGTTCGAACCGCGTCAGCGCCACTCCGTGATTGGCCGTCCCTGTCCTTCAGATGAGACAGTAAAAGCTGAGACCCGTGTCACAGTAGGTGTTGGCACATTAAAGGACCCTCCCTGCTCTACGACCAGCAGTTCCGAGCATAGGCAAAATTTGAAGCCCTTCATCGGCACACAGTGATGCCTCCATATGAGTGAAATATTCTAGAGTGGGACGTTAAACAACAATACCATACCATACTATCGTGTTTATTTGTTTTGTTTTTTGCTTTGCACCACACTTGACAATCTTTCACTCATATGGTGGTGGCAGTTTTTATTTGTAGAGGAAAACACCAAGAAATACCTAGGAAGAGACCACTGGCCTTCCACAGGTAAACTGGCAATTGTAGCTCTTCACTAGGACTCAGTAACCTATCCAAATAAGTCAAAGATTCCTGAGTGAAATGTTAAACATAAGTACAAAGAGCAAATCCATCTAAATATCTATTTCATCTTTTATCGCTTTTCATAATAGCTACAATCCTCGATTAAACTTTTTTAATCATTGTTGGTTTATACGTAGTATCTTATCGTTCACCCTCAATTTCAACTTTACATAAGATTTTATCAGCCAGTGTATCAAACATCACAGCAATGTACATTGTAAACAAGTCAAGAGAATTGTAAATGTGACCTCCATGCACTTATCGTCAAGATACAGGTATATTTATGTTGTTTTAAGATTAAAAAGGTAAACATTCTGATGGGACACCTGTATGATGAAATTACCACTATACTAAAGATTCCTAAATACAAGAGGCCCATTGGGCCACATCGCTCACCTGAACCTTTCAGAGAAGCAGAAATTGGATGGATTTACAATGTATCACTACTGAAAGTTATGGACAAAGATGAACCTCTCATTTGTTAAACTATGGACCCTATTGTTTAAACTTTGGGCCTCTATTTTGGCCCCATTTGACCCCAGCAGCTTCAGTTTGAACAAACTTGAATCTACACTATATAATGATGCTCCCATATTAATTTGATTAATTGTACACTTGCTGTAATTGAGAAGAAGATTTTTAAAGACATTTTCCTATATCAACCTATGTTAAATTTTGGGCCCCTATTGTGGCCCCATCTTGACCCTGGGGCCACCATTTGAACAAACTTGAATCTACACTATATAATGATGCTCCCATATTAATTTGATAAATTGTACACTTGCTGTTCTTGAGAAGAAGATTTTAAAAGATATTTTCCTAAATAAATCTATGTTAAACTTAAGGCCCCTATTGTGGTCCCATCTTGACCCTAGGGGCCACCATTTGAACAAACTTGGATCTACACTATAAAATGATGCTCCCATATTAATTTGATAAATTGTACACTTGTTGTTCTTGAGAGGAAGATTTTAAAAGATATTTTCCTATATAAATCTATGTTAAACTTTAGGCCCCATCTTGGCCCTGGGGGTACCATTTGAACAAATTTGGATCTACACTATATAATGATGCTCCCATATCAATTTGATTAATTGTACACTTACTGTTCTTGAGAAGTATGTTAAACTTTAGGCCCCTAAGTGAGGTTGAAATAGCCTAAAATAATGATAAACCGACTGAATTTTGATGGTTTTAGTAGTGAGGCGGTCTCCTAAGTGAGGTGATTTTCAGGTACTGTTCCACTGTATTTATTTTGTGGTGGTCTTTAGGCAAGGTTCCACTGTATTTTTTCTGCGGTGGTCTCCCAAGAGAGGTGGTCTTTAGGAAAGAGTACAGTGGAACCTCCCTAGTGACCACCTAACTTAGGAAACCACCTCACAATAGACCACCAAAATTCAGTCTGCCCATCATTGCTCTAAGCTATAACCTGAACCTGACTTAGAAGACCACCTCACTAAACAGACCAATTTTAGCCAGGTCACTTGGGTGGTCTTAATAGCCATGTTCTACTATACTAAGGAGACCACCTCACTAATCAGACCAATTTTAGCCAGGTCATTTGGGTGGTCTTAATAGCCATGTTCCACTGTACTTAGGAGACCACCTCACTAATCAGACCAATTTTTCGGAAGGTCACTTGGGTAGTCTTAATAGTGAGGTTCCACTGTAGTAAAATTCTGTGGTGTTGATACCGACCATTTCCTAATTTATTTTTCTTTTCAGCCTTTTTTACAGTAATACACGATTTTCTCAACAATGAGTATTGCTACCAGATCATAGGCTACAACCAGAAGTACATGAAGATGATTCTGTATATGGATGGCGATCAGCTGAGAACGAGGGTAAGGGGTCACTGAGAAATATCCAAAATAAGTACAGTCTGACCTGTTCTTTAGTGACTGTCCAAGGGAGGGAGCAAAGAGGGTCACATATGACAGGTGATCTCTTAATTCAGGTGATTTATATAGGAAAAAGTCGTTTTTGGAATAATACATTTAGGTCACATAAGCCAGGTTATCCTTAATTTCAGTGGGTTGCTAAGAAAGGTTACACTGTACATTTTTTATATCAATGGACATAAAATTAATAATTATTTTTCAATTTCTTGTGCTTTTTTCTTCCAAAATACACACTATACAGTCTTACCTGTTTTAAAAGACGATCCAACGTAAGGATCATGAAGAGTGACATATGACGGGTGGTCTCTTCGTTCAGGTGACTTATAATTATATAGGACAAAAACTTTTGGGGAATCATACATTTAGGTCACATAAGAAAGGTACAGTCTAACCTGCCTTAGCAACCCACTGAATTAAAGGAAAACCTGTCATATGTGACCTAAATGTATGGTTTCCAAAATCGTTTTTTCCTATATAAATCACCTGAATTAAGAGACCACCTGTCATATGTGACCCTTTTTGCTCCCTCCCTTGGACGGTCTCTTAAAACATGTTAGACTGTAGTTCTTTATTTATATGGATCACTAACGCAGGTTATACTGTACACACCATTGCATGCTGTAGATCAGTGATCATGCAATTGAGTTCTGTACACATAAATGGAAATATCGACATACACTACTGTAGGGCCATTAATTTGACCTGTGCTTGGCACTTGGGCCACTGAGCAGTGAGGGATCTTTAACAAGCCGACACCTACTGTGACATGGGACTCTAGTTTGTACTGTCTCATCCAAAGGACAGAGAAAAGCAAGCCAGCTGAGTTGAGATGATTCAAACTAGGGCTGTGTATTGATGGGAAGACTTTGATACGATACGATACAATATTTTAACTTACGATACACAGTGTATTGGATACAGAAATCTTTTTGCATATACATGCTGAAATGACTTAGAAAAACAACAAAAATATGTCTTTTCTATAGTTTAACCAAACAAAATTGATAGCAAGGGTTTGCCTGAACCCATTAGCTCCAAATATAATAAGAAGAACAGCTTCATCACTCAGATCTGTCACAAAATGCTCCCAGGCACTGCTTTTCCTTGTTGACATTTTGCTTTTGAGGATCAGTAATAAACAGGTAGTCAGCACTTTTATTTTACCTATAAGAGATATATACAGATCCCAACATGATCTAACCAAAATCAAGAGCCAAACTTCTATACCTGCATTGGATAGTCACTGTATTGAGTATCGCTAAACAGGTAAACATCAACACGATATGATATATCGATATAATGATTCACCCCTAATTCTTCTTGATCTGAAGGTGTATACACTAACCAAGGATGTACAACTGTTCTTTTACCTGTACTTGAGGGGAATGCTCTCACCACAACGCCCCATTCAACTTTTCACATTTTTTCTTTTCATTTCAGTTGAGTAACCAAAGGAAGGACGAAAAAGACGACGCGACCAAGTTTATCATGCAGACCAAGGGCAACTGCGGAAGTCAACCATACGAGATCCTATCAAAGAAGACCAATACCCCTCTCCGATTTGATAATCAAGGAAATTTCGTTCCCAATGAAACGGTTTCGAATGACTTGGACCCCCCGTATCATTTCAAAATATCTATTGTAGACCAAATGAAAGTTACATCACTCTAAAGACGTGACATGGCATGGGTTGCTATAGCAATTGGGTCGTGCTGTTTATTCCAAGAGTTGTTCTGTGGTAGTTGTTATCGGTGTTTTGAATGCAGGTCATTTCTGACGCCGAGTTTATGTACAGTCAAACCGTGATTTCTTAAAGTTGTCGGGACAATGCAAAATCATGCAAGATTTGACTGTACTTTGTTTTTGTTTTCTTCATGTGTTTTTTATTTTCATATATATATTACATATGTTTTACAAAAGAACAAAGCTCTCCTTCAGTCAGTCTCTAAGTAAAATTAGTACTTGTACCCTCCCCCCTTCCCCGATATCTCATTCTAATCAGGTGTAAATCAAGCACACACCCCCCCCNNCCCCCCCCCCCCCCCCCCCCCCCTGCACATGGAGAGGATTTGGTGCAAGCAAACGGCTCAGCATGTATCTCAGCGAGCTCCTCTTTGCTCTCCCAACACTTCCCGCAGACGATGAGCCAAGCACTCACAGTAGACAGCAAGAAGCCTATTCCATTGGTCACATAACCAAGTATTTAATAGCTCACAGGTAAATTATCGAGAGGCGCATGCTTATCAACACCACTGTGTGAGCATGTGGTGCAGTGCAGTCCGCACACGCTGATACCGTGACCTCTATGATAGATATCTTGCTCGTGACTTGAAACGAGTGACCAAAATCTCACGTAAATTTGCCCGCAGTCAATGAGAATCTTGGGCAGCATAATTGGCACCTGCCGAATTCTCTCCGTGTGCAGGGCCTTTACATTTTCAACTCAAATATACCTCAAGGTCACAAGAATCAAATTCGTTAACTCATTTAAACTTTAGGTAGTTCTGCACGAATTTAGGCCTTACTGAAAAGAATTGTTGGACTGCAGTAACACGATAGACATTCAAAACATCAGAACTTGATTATGTTCCATCATCATTCCTGCTAACAAAAATATTTTTAAAATCAGAATTGGGTATTGTCATTCCTACAAATAAACCCCCACTTCTTTTTTTCATCAGAATCCGGCATGATCACACTGCTCATACAGGGCACTATGTATAAATTACAGTTTTATAAAAAACAAAAAACGTACAAATAGAAAACAAAAGCGAACAAAATCAGAAAGAGAACCCTTATCTACCCTGTTCATAC
>JACSZP010044656.1:0-12514 GCA_016161895.1 Pinna nobilis | reverse complement strand
GACTAATTAAGTCAGCTACTTGGATGGTCTTAATAGTGAGATAATCTGCCTATATCTATGACTGTTACAAGACTAATTAAGTCAGCTACTTGGATGGTCTTAATAGTGAGATAATCTGCCTATATCTATGACTGTTACAAGACTAATTAAGTCAGCTACTTGGATGGTCTTAATAGTGAGGCTCCATTGTAGAAATGTCAAAATTACGTCATAAAGTGCAGTCTGTCTACATAGAACCTTCCCTAACAGTTGATATACATGTATTAGGTGTCAATAAATAGTATAAATGTATTAACTATACATTTTAAGTACAGTGCCATTGTAGTCTTTATAGACAAGTGGTCTTTTATAATAGGTGATGCTTTATCTGCACAGGCTGTACTGTACCTTAACCTTTTCAACCCCAAGTATCAAAATGGAATGTTCTTCTTTGTCTTAGACCAGTCCATTATGATCTGTAGTGTTGAAAGGGCTAACTTGATAAATATCATGATATGTTCACATGGTACAGAGTCATGTTATAATAATTGCTTTAAAAGCTAAAAAATATAAAACTTTCTTCTACTATATATACTTGTTCTCTAAACTACTATACAGATGGTATGTACACAAAACATAGGCAGATTGATGAAAAAATTAAACTCTGACAAATGATAAATTTGACAATAAATTAATGGTAGCACTTATTAGGGTCTGAGCGTTGTTCATTATTATGTCTTTATATATAACACACTACTACTACTATTACTACATATAAATACAGGATCTATTCAAACAAGGGAAAAAAGAGGTATTTTTACTTTGACAATGTATTCCAATGACTATTTTTAAAATGTCAAATTTGTAAAATATCTTAACACAAGTTTATCCAGTGGATGTGTTCATATTGGACATGTCACATCATTTTTCCGGTTAACTTCTTTTTCCATTACTTTGCTGTTGTTGTTAATGATAAACTTCATCTCTCAGGGCCTTGATTTGCCTAATCTGGGACACTAGCAGTTTTTGAGTTGAAGATTTTACTCCTGTTGGTGATATTCTGCCTGGAGCTTCATTAATTTGCTTGATGTATCATTGTTCATAGTATATGTATGTATATTACATAAATTACAGAATACAATGCAGACATAAATGGTCTGTACAAGAATTTATCTTTAACAAATATGCCAGGCAGAGCGGGCATGTAGCCCTCAATACATTTCAAAACTTAGTCCTATAGATACAGGTATCGAAAGAAAAACTATCAAATTACACAACTGAAAACAAATGAAACAATATTCTGGTATCCAAAAATTCATGCAAATAATTATGGAAATAAAGGACTTGTTAGTGCATGCTTATAATTGACTTGTTACATTATATATGAGTGGAACCTCGCTATTAAGACCACCCAAATGACTGGCTAAAATTGGTCTGATTTGTGAGGTGGTCTCCTAAGTGAGGTTGGAATAGCCTAAAATAACGAGAAACAGACTAAATTTTAATGGTCTTAATAGTGAGGTGGTCTCCTAAGTGAGGTGGACTTTAGGCGAGGTTCCACTGTACATGTATGACAGTAATATGTGAATTTATATTGAACTTTTTTACCTCATTTCAATTGCCATTTATAGATTGTCTGTCACATCTAAAGACTGATGTTAGACCAGGGTCAAAGATCACGATTCAAACATTAAAATGTCAGTCTTTCCTCAACCTCATGTTATTTATCTCATACCGTATATATAGTGATTTTTTATTTATGTTTTGTTGTCAAGAGTATCTCCATGAGATACACGTGAAATACAAAAATTAAAGCATATGACTGCCACATAAATGTTCAAAAGAATCCAAATTTTAACTTGGAGTCTCTCATAATTTCACGATCTTTCAGCCTGGTTGAGTTTTGGCAGGAATGTTGGCACATAAGTCATAACAACCTCTACAAAGATAAACTTACACAGTGTATAAAGGCAAAAACTAACAATTACATGTAGTTACTGACACTACGACAGGCAAAACTTCTTCACAAACTAAACAGCTTTCTATATTTTGATTATTTAATTCTACTTAAGTATGTGCACAATTAGACTTGGTAAAATGGACTAATTTAGTCTGTATATTTTTTCTTCATTAGACTATCATACCTTTATATAATTCAGCCAATGTTAATTGGCTAAGCACTCTGATTGCCCAGTCTGTGCTACGCTCTTTGAATGGTCAGTTGGTGGCAGCTATCTAGATTTGTCAGTCTGTGCCCAAGACTCTAGATAGTCAGTCTGAGCTAGCACAGATTTTATACATGTATATCATTAATATGTGTGGCACAATGTAATACATGCTGTCTTCTGATATAAATAAAATATGACATGAGGCTACAGTAGATATCATGGCACTTAATTCTAATGAGCAAATCCTTTATGAGGTGTAAATCATAAATAAGTCACAAATAAAGTCACTATACATATATATGTTATAAACAACTATTTGATGCATCTATTTTTTACATCAACAACATCTGCAAAAAGCTGTACAGCAAAGGTGGGTTGGTAAATATGACAAAACACACAATAAATGTCATCATTAGCAAACTTGGAGCCGTCAAATTGTAAGCTAAATATATCAAAACTTAACTTGCATAAAAATGATACAAACACAGAAAATCAAGCTTCTAGATGAGCTTAACAAACACTTCCATCTAAGCTTCTTGATGAGCTTAACCAACACTTCCATTTAAACTATCTCTCTGCTTCAAGATAAACTGCCTCTGTACTCCCCAAAACATTATAAGCAACCTCTATATACCAGATTAGCTAAAAGCAACCTTTATTAGCAACCCCTATACACAAAATAAGCTATAAGCAGCCTCTTATACATCATATTAGCTATAAGCAACTTCTATACCCAAGGACATTAGCTGCAAATGCCATATCTCTGCACTGCAACATCAGTCATGCCTCCATCATGTAATTTAAATGCATGCTGTAGCTCCCAGAAAAACAGAATTTTCCCCCTGTCTGTCAGATAGCTGTACAAAACAACCTTTGTCTGTCTGTCTGTCTGATATACATAAGATTTTCTATACACCCCCTGTCTGTCAGATAGCTGTACAAACCATCCTCTATCTGTCCGCCTATCTGATACACATAAGATTTTCTATACACCCCCTGTCTGTCAGATAGCTGCACAAAACAACCTTTGTCTGTCTGTCTGATGTACATAAGATTTTCTATACACCCCCTGTCTATCAGATAGTTGCACAAACCAACCTCTGTCTGTCTGTCTGTCTGATATACATAAGATTTTCTATACACCCCCTGTCTGTCAGATAGCTGCACAAAACAACTTTTGTCTGTCTGTCTGATGTACATAAGATTTTCAATACACCCCCTGTCTATCAGATAGCTGCACAAACCAACCTCTGTCTGTCTATCTGTCTGCATAAGATTTTCTATACACCCCCAGTCTGTCTGATACACATAAGATTTTCTATACACCCCCTGTCTGTCAGATAGCTGTACAAAACAACCTTTGTCTGTCTGTCTGTCTGATATACATAAGATTTTCTATACACCCCCAGTCTGTCTGATACACATAAGATTTTCTATACACCCCCTGTCTGTCAGATAGCCGTACAAAACAACCTCTGTCTGTCTGTCTGTCTGATACACGTAAGATTTTCTATACACCCCCTGTCTGCTAGATAGCTGCACAAACCAACCTCTGTCTGTCTGCCTATCTGATACACATAAGATTTTCTATACACCCCCTGTCTGTCAGATAGCTGCACAAAACAACCTTTGTCTGTCTGCCTATCTGATACACATAAGATTTTCTATACACCCCCTGTCTGTCAGATAGCTGCACAAAACAACCTTTGTCTGTCTGTCTGATGTACATAAGATTTTCCATACACCCCCCCCCCCCCATCTGTCAGATAGCTGTACAAAATAACCTCTGTCTGTCTGAAGTACATATGATTTTCTAAACACCTATGTCTGTTAGAAAGCTGTGCATGTTATTACACCTTGCTTGTCTGTCTGTCTGTCAGTAAGCTGTACATAAGATTTTCTATACACCCCCTTATTTGTCTGTCAGAAAGCAGTACAAAGGATTTTCTATACACCCCCTTATCTGTCTGTCTGTCTGTCAGAAAGCTGTACATAAGATTTTCTATACACCCCTTTATCTGTCTGTCTGTCAGAAAGCTGTACATAAGATATTCTATACAGCCCCTTATCTGACTGTCTGTCTGTCAGAAAGCTGTACATAAGATTTTCTATACACCCCCTTATCTGTCTGTCAGAAAGCTGTACATAAGATTTTCTATACACCCCCTTATCTGTCAGAAAGCTGTACATAAGATTTTCTATGCATCCCCCCTGTCTGTCTGTTTGTTTGTCTGATGTACGTAAGGTTTGCTATAAATATAACTACACCAAAGTCTTTGTACATGAATCCATCACATTTACTGAACGAGTGTGTTTATATTTTGACACATACATGTAGATTATCAAAACATTGAACTACTATGGATATATTTCCTCATATAAATGGATTTATCACAGGGTAACGGTTATAGCTAATGCATACTGCAAATTCACCGGAAGTAATAAACCACACTCATAACATACATATAGTGACGGCTACACCAAAACAGGAACACTTAATGATTGTTGAGCTAATAGTTCACACCCTGATCTCCCAGAGAAATCCACTTAACTTCATGGTGTATCATACAAGTCATACAGAGTGAGATTTGTTGAGTAATAATAATTGTTCATTATTATATGGTGGTTTTCTTATATGACTATTTCCCTGTAGAGTATTAGATATCTTATAATGCGAACACAAGCATGCATCTCTAGGCAACTATCAAAACTATAAGTCTGATGTTGATATCCTCAATCGTATATAATCATATTCTATATCTGTCAGTGTTGTGTAACCCTTTACCACTTGTAGATGCTTTTTAATCTCAATAATCCGTCCCTTGAAATCATTCCTGCCCTATTTTCATAGAACAATGGACTGCTTTACAATATCCCCATATTAGAACTCATAAATAACATTTCATAATTTTAAGAAAACATATATAAAAACTGCCCAAAACCAAATCACTATTCTTAATTACAATTTACATTTTAGCTAATGTAATTTATTTGTCATTAGCAATAAATGCATTCATGATCGAACTATGTTTTTGAAAGTTCCAATTGTATGTTTTCACTGAATATGTTGTCATGGAGATGGCTGGTGTAAACACTAGATTTATGTAAATATACATGTAGGTGACAAATCATAACTAGACAAGTTTGAGATGGAAACCATCACAATGGACCCTGCTGGGACAAAGTGATCGCTACAGGATGTCCGTCATCATACATTGTAGTAAAAGGGCCCTAACAACTTGTAATTATGTATAACAGGGTCCTAACAACTTGTAATTATGTATAACAGGGCCCTAACAACTTGTAATTATGTATAAAAGGGTCCTAACAACTTGTAATTATGTATAACAGGGCCCTAACAACTTGTAATTATGTATCAACTTTCATTGGGAAAATGTGTCATACACTTTTGAAATGTATTGCAAGTGGTAAAGGGTCACATGTACCAGTAACTGAAAGTCACCCTTGTGGTAAGTCTCTAGATACAGGTGCTGACAATATGGCAGTTGGTGGTAGACCTATTTATGCCATTAGGTGTGTAGAAAACACAGAAAAAAAAACTTAACAATAGTTACTAAAATTACGGTTATTTTGATTATCACAATATCATCCTCTTTATCACCAACCCCAAAACATCATCTCTCCCAAAATAAATCTAATTTGATCTCCATCACTGCTCTCCAGTGAGAACTTCAAACATTTTCACCTCAATTCATTTCGAAGTACTTTTCAGGGGAAATAACTTTTGCAAGTTAATATGACAAAAACTGAATAAGTGATTATAGAGTAATAAATAGGGATTAGTAAATAGGGATTACATGTACTAATGAGACAACACAAATCATGGATTTCCTGATAATGATTTGAGTTAATTCTTATATGCTAAAGGTCAAAGGACATACAAGGCAGATGAGAGACTTGGTCCCACTGGTGTCTCCATTTGGAAGAGGGATAAAACCAAACCTTCACATGTACTCAGCAAACACTCACAGGATCAGCTTAAGAAAATAAATCTAGACAATTTCTTAATACGGATACCAAGACAAGACTGAATATCGCAATTGATGTACCATATATCACTTCACATCAAAAGATATCTTAATCAGCAAGTACTTAAGTTTTTCAATCAATACAAAGTTATATAATGAGGATTTGCATGAAAATATTGGGGAGGGGGGTTCTCAGTTGAGAAAATTATTAAATTGCTTTATGGTCTGCTATTTACCACTAGAAAATAGAAACTTATCTGAAAATTTTCTTTAAAATTTTAAGTCTGAATTTATAGTTTTATCCTCTAATGTCTTCATCTCATTGGTTTCAACAGCTAAATAAACTTCATTGCAGAAAGCTAAACACAAAAACAAGGTTCTCTGGTTCTAAAAGTAAGGAAGAAAATTGAAATGAAGTTCAGTGGTATAGAAGACTAGTGTGACAGCTATATAAATCTGAATATCATAGTGAACTATTTGTCTACTGAAACTTTTGATAGAAAATGTTAAGAAAGCAAAGAATAACAGTTGCTATGATCCTATTCACAAATAATCAAACAGACTCCATTCATCAAACTTATATTTGAGGACCCTTTTCTGTAATTAATCCTAAAGGAACAATTTATTAGACTGAGTTACAATTATCTGTAACAAACTGACAACAACATCATACAACAATAACAAAAAAATCAAAAATCAAATGTGAAAATCCTCATCCATTACATGCTTGTTATTTATTGAGGAATTATTTTGTATAAACATGACAAAAAATAAATAGGAAATGAAAAAAACACTCAGAATTAAACCTGTCTGAACAATTATGAATTATTTGTACATGAAAATTATATTTACTGGTAGTAAAACTACTGTCAATTGTAATGGTAACAACTGGGCAATGGTTGCCACACTAAAAATAAATAAAACTTTGAACACTGGTCCCACAAAACTGGGAATGAGACAATACATAAAATACACAGTCCAATCCTCCGACTGTGCTACCATCCCTTATCACATTAAAATGAGCATCACCAAGGATAGGCTTAACTCACTAGTACTAATCTACATAGTGTAATATGGAGCCAAGCATGAGTAGACTCATGCTCAACTTTATATGGGGATAGCTTCTTCACTGGAATGCCATAACCTTTGCTAATCCAGGAAGCACCTGGCCCTGGATGGGTCCATAATCTACCCTTTCACCGTCCACCATAATATTTCCTGTATCTGACAGAGGCTCAATACGGAATGCCAAAACTTTGATCACTTCCACATTTGGAGAATTCACATGCTTCCCACTCTCGATCTCAAGGAACAGATTCAGTAGTGCTGACTTGGTGATGTCCCCACGTATCAGTAGCAGGTGTATACATCCATCATTTAATCGAGAGTCTGGAGATGCCAGATTATCTGGTCCAAGATATGGCAGATATAATGCTGATGCTGTGATGAACTCATCTTCAATGGTCACCCAGTTTGAGGGAACAGGAGAACTAAGAGGAGATAGCAAAGGACTTGGTATTGGATCTTTGTCATTTTCCACATAAACTACAGTTTCATCAAACGGATCATCACTAGTTGTACTCAGGTGGTCCCCGCCATTCACATTATTGACTACATGATTGGAGTTAATGGCTTCCTTGCCGTTGTCGTTTTCATCAGAATGTCTTAGGTCTACTGTAACATTCTCTGCTTCATCTTCATAAACATCATCAAAATCTGATAACGTTCTTTCCTCTTCTACACTTTCAAACCTAGCGTTTTCGTACCCTTTTAAGCTCTCACTTACTCCTTTCATAGAGGGCATAGACTTGGATCTGATTCGTTGTTTACTATCACTTGTGTCACATGACAGCGATCTATACATACCAGGACAGCCATTTTTACACACGGAAGAGTTCAAGTCTGCTTGTGTTGAGCTTGAACTGAGTATTGTGAATCTTCTAGGTTTTGAAAATGTGGTAGAATTTTTTCTCTTCTGCTGCCTATGGTTTGGGTCATAATCTGTTAGAGGTAAAAAGGAAACTTTTGCCTTGTACTTCCTAAGACCTGCAAAAGACAAACGATAAAATATGACAAATACTGAAATATACGACAGCACAGCAAAATACCGAAAGCAACAAAATACTACACAGAGGGTTTGCACACTCCTAGATTTTAAGTATGTGACAATGAATTGCATCAGCCAATTTTCATGTAACTGATGTATACTTGTCATACACATGTAATTGAAACATAACAGTGTAAACCATTATCTGATTGGATTAAATGTTTTGTAGTACATTTGTACAACCAATCATAATGCTTTGAATGTAAAGGACACCCACAGGTTCTGTTGAGACACCCCAAGGTATCCAGCCAGAAGTCCAAAATACCATGAATAACTGAGGATGCCCTGATATCCACATCAGTCATCTCTTATCAGATGAATAAGTGGATGGTCAATTAATTCTCTTGACTCTTACATACATGTATTCACTTGTTGACAATCCCCTTAAGGAGGTATAGTGTTAATTGTGTGGTTCCCCTCAAATTCAATAAATAAACAAAAACAACAAAACTAGGTAAACTGTTAGTATGGGTAAATATTTCACACTTACTGACAAGTCTCTTGAGGAAGTATAGTGTAAATCGAGTGGCTCCTAGCATTCTTAGCTTCTCACTCTCAAAGTCGATGTCTGCGATGAACCCCCAAGTTACTGACAGGAAGGAGTACACTTGTTCTGTTGGGGTTTGGATCAGGACCAGATCCATGGGGATGATTCTGTGCTTTATCAACACAAATGTGGCATGTAGTACAGGGTCTAGATCTATAGGCTCCCTAAATAATCAACAGAAATGCATGCAGATTACAATAGAAAACATAGATATAAAAAATTATCAAGCTCACTAGGTAATTCTATGGAGATAGCATCCTATTCTTTTTGGAAGTTTTATTTCAGTGAATTACTGGTATAAGTTTGGTTACTTTGTTAAGATGACCCAAAATCATATACCTCTTTAACAGACAGTGCACATGTATATCTAAGATTGTTTGTTAACTTGTACATATACCAGTAAACACAATAGCCAGACATTTTCAAACAGAGAGCAAATAAGTCATAGAAATTGTTTTTAAATGTTGTGTCCTATGAAAGGGTCATAGGAAAAGTATAGCCTGGACAAAATGAATGGACAGTTTGACAGAGAGAGTAGATACCCTTGAACTTTGTAGGTACATGGAGCATAATGATAACATTCACTGTATATTGTAAAACAAAAACATACGTTTACTATCTACAGATTAACTAATGTCCGGTACTTACTATGTGGACTCCATTGAACAAATGAAAAAAAATTCAATAGTCCATGGTTTAGATAATCTTAATCTTCAACATAAAAGCCTACACTGCACATGGGACATAACTCGTACAGAGATTTACACATCTCTGTACGGGCGTTTGTCACACTACTGAGCACTTTCCAAGACCAAACTTATATTGTTGAAGTCTGATACTGAGAGTAGCATTGAGGTATTTGAAAATTTACAAATTTATCTATTCAGTCAATATCCTGACACACTATAACATACCCTCCTGTGTAGTTGATATTAAGACTAAGTGCATTTCCAGATCCACCAGGAATACAACCAACAGGAAAATTTACAGCCTGTTCCCAGTCTGGTCTGCTCATTAATCCATTGAATACCTACAAAAAATAAACCCATGTTATCAAGAACAAGGGGTGTAACTCTATCAAAAATGTTTTATGGTAACCAATTGACCTAAATATTTTCATGATGAATCTGTATGCCAAATTTTACTTCAATTTATGCACCCGTTGCAGAGATATGAATGGAAACTGTTAGTGTATGGACGGACCTACATGTACCATCAGTGGCAAAGGAATTATTATACCCCACATCCTACGAATGGGCCCTGAGGAATAATTAATTTAGTTTTAACAACTAGATGCAACTACACCATAACAAAAGTATAAAAAAAAATATGGCCCTTTATTCACACAGGCATTTCAGGTATTTCCGAAAACTAGTGTGATGAAAAAGAGAAAGTTTGTTATGCACCCACATTGTAAGCCTATTATACCTGATTTTATCACTGTAATTTGCCTTGCTCATTTTGCGCATTTTGTAAGATTGAAAATGACATATGATCAGACCAATCAAACTGGAAGAAATTCAACCAATCACAAATAATGTAACTGATTATCATTACCAATCAGAATAGAGGTAAGATCCACCAATGAGAGATGACTGGTTAATATAAAAGAGGCTGTTTTGGTCAGGTCGGGGCTTTTTCTTGTAAGATCAAGTCACGGGAGGAATTCGAAGAGTCCAGGTAATCTTGGTAAAGCTTGTTGGTATCAAGTGCAAGGTTCTAGGTTTCAAGTGCTGGGACTTTACCGTTGAACTGTTTTTCGCAAGTAACGCCTCTGAGCTATTGTAGTCTCAGACTCCTTAGCTGAGGCGTTACTAGTCGAAAACATCGTACCGGGTCGTAGTAGTTCCGAAACCTAGGTTTGGGGCAGGCTGTTGATTGTGAGTCTTGGAGTGATTTTAGATTATTTGTTCTGATCTGGGGGGGTTTAGTGATTTGTGTACTATTTTCTTGTTTGTAAATAGCAAGTATATAGTCTTGTCCTATCGTTTTTGGTTTATGTATATATTGGCTTTTTGAAACACAGGTAGTGCTTACACTTAAATCTTGAATAGTTTTGGTTTCACGTTTTTGGTGTTGCGCTGAGTCCTCGAATTCCCAGAATTCGGTACGGACCAAGCAAATACCCTCCGACCGTTACACTAGGGATCTCCCCACTCCAATATGATGAGATTATAAACTCATTAAGTCTTCTTAAGCCTTCTTTTCAAATACATTTGATCAATGACACAGAGAAACTTAACTAATTGTACAATGTCTATGTGAATTATATGATGTCCTATTATTTCACCTATTTCATGAAGTACCATCTTGTGACTGTCATAACCAAGAGAATACATACTGACAATATGTACAATATGAAATATTCTGATGAAAAAGTCTCTTACACCCCAGCACACCTCTATTTCTAGATTATAGATCTCCATAGAAAAGTTCCATTTTTTTTCTAATCATAGCTAAACAAGAACATATCAGCTTGTACTCATCTCGAAATATATATAAGCAAAAATATTATCTCCAAATACATCTGACTTGAATCTAGGACTTTTCTTTCTCTTTTTGAATGTTTCTTTAGTTGAAAGAAAACAATATTCCATTCTTCACGTTAAATATAAAGTATGAACTTACACCTGTAAAACCCCAGTACAGCCCCTCCTCATGTTACAAATGTGGCTTATTTCTTTTTCAGAATTCTCCCTAACAATAGAAATAAGATCACTTACCTCATAAATAAGTCCATCACCAGATACAATGACAATACCATACCAGTCAGACAGATGTAACTTCCTCACAATCTCCCGTCCGTGGCCAGCGTGATCTGGTGAATTAAATTTGAAGTTAAAAAAGAAACACTTCACAAAATCAAATTAAACCTATTCTAGCACGTTTTTTTCTTTTAAATAACAGATGTGAACAAATAAGGAGAATACATATATCCTTGTACAGAGTAGCTTATAAACTCTCTACTGGATTCACAATAATACCTTATGCAAAACAAGAGGCCCAAGGGGCCTTAACGGTCACCTGAGTAATACATTTGGTTGAAATTGGCCCACTGGTACTTGAGATGAAGCCTGATATATGAAATCGTATAGTAACCCCGAAGTTCAAAATGTCTCAGCCAATCAGAGGTCATGGTGGCCATCTTGGATTTTGCATTGCCCCGAAAAGTAACAACACTTGTGTGGGACCTTGTGTAGAACATCTGTACCAAGTTTGGGCCTGATCCATTTGGTGGTTCTTGAGAAGAAGTTCAAAATATCTTGGATTTTGCATTGCCCCGAAAAGTAACAACACTTGTGTGGGACCTTGTGTAGAACATCTGTACCAAGTTTGGGCCTGATCCATTCAATGGTTCTTGAGAAGAAGTTCAAAATGTCTCAGCCAATCAGAGGCCATGGCGGCCATCTTGGAATTCACATGGCCCCGAAAAGTAACAACACTTGTGTGGGACCTTGTGAAGAACATCTGTACCAAGTTTGGGCCTAATCCATTAAGTGGTTCATGAGAAGAAGTTCAAAATGTCTCAGTCAATCAGAGGCCATGGCGGCCATCTTGGATATCACATGGCCCCGAAAAGTAACAACACTTGTGTGGGACCTTGTGTAGAACATCTGTACCAAGTTTGGGCCTGATCCATTCAGTGGTTCTTGAGAAGAAGTTTAAAATGTCTCGGCCAATCAGAGGCCATGGTGGCCATCTTGGATATCACATGGCCCCGAAA
>JACSZP010044651.1:0-15162 GCA_016161895.1 Pinna nobilis | reverse complement strand
ATCGGTCTCATAATTCCCATGAGGACACATATAAAGAGTTGTTAAACACGGACCCACCATAGGTATACTACCATAGGTATGCCATAGGCATAGGATACACCAGAGGTGGGATCAGGTGCCTATGAGGAGTAAGCAATTTTAATATTGCTTGAGTAAGGTCAAGCGGAGAAATGCAGTTGACTCAGAATTATCGATCTTGAGTGTTATATTCCTTGATAGTTGTTCACAGACCAATCTATGTCATAAATGTCATACAATTATTGTGGTAATGACAGAGTACTCACAGTCAAAGAATATATTGAATTAATTTAGGTTCGTAACGACGTCCGGTGTGTATAGTTTAGACTAGTCTTGTGCTGCTGGTGTACACACACACACACACACACACACACACACACACACACACACACACACATATATATATATATATATGTATGTATGTGTGTGTGTGTGTGTGTGTGTGTGTGTGTGTGTGTCTTTTAGTTAATACATTTACACATTTTTTAACACAGTAATTTGAGAGGTCTGTAAGCCATTTTGTTATGATTCATGATAACATGAAATCTATAGCCTGTACTAGTTCCTATGTAATTACCAGTTATACCGTAAATGAAAAATACCGCATGTCAAGTAGTTTATCATCTAGCAAAAGCACGTGCTTATTGGTATAAAGTGCTGTTATAAGAATTATTGACTGTGGTTAAGTACTATATTCAATTAATTTCGACTTTACAGCCATATAGTTTTATCTACAATTCATTCAGATAGAGAGGTGTAGGTACATTGTATCTAAATATGACTCAACCCGTTGCTTTGCGGTAACAGTAGTGATAGAGCAAAAAATTCTCTCTTAAAAGGTCATTAGCTGCCTTCATAAATGTTTTTAATACCAATATGTAATGTTCAAACTGTCAATCTAAACTAAAATCTAAAAGAAAAAAACTGGACTATCTTTGGGACTAAAGATTCTTCAACGAAGTGTGCTGTCCCGCACACATATTGAACGTGCCCTTTGCAACAGAGGAATGATTTTACAAACATCCAATTGATGGGTTGAGTACTTTCATGCATTTATTACAGGCTGTCTTCGTATATGTAGCGTACAAATATTGTGTGTCCTGTCCCAACAGAAAATTAACAAAATATTTAATTTAAAGGGTGAGGAGCCTACGTAGCTGGATAGTGTGTTCGACTCGAATCGAAAAGACCGGGGTTCGAATCCGCGTAGTGCCACTCTGCGGTTGGTTGTTCCTGTCTTTCGGATGAGACAGTAAAAACCGAGGTCCCGTGTCAAAGTAGGTGTTGGCACGGCCATAAAATCCGAGCATAGGCAAAATTTGTCGCCCTTCATCGACAAACGGTGACGTCTCCATATTAGTGAAATTTTCTTGAGTGGAACGTTAAACAACAAAACAACAACAACAACAATACAAAGGGTGAAAAGATACTGACTTATTCGTTCTAAAGTATGAAATGATTGCTGAAATTGTATGCACTGCATGTTAGTGTTGTTAAGATTGTCAAAAATGAAATCGCTTCTATTTTATGACGACAATCATTGTATGAACAAATGACGTCATTAAGTAGAAACATTGATATGTTTTTAATTGAATTAGCGGATAAAAATAATATATTTTACATGGACAACCTTCGTCGTAGCGCTGAGTGTGTGTTGCATGTGCTATGTATTTTGGTGTCTTTGTTAAATGGCTTACTCCAAATATGGGTGTGCCTTGACTTATGGTAGAGGATTTCAAATATCATAAATGCTCGGCACTTACGGTCATTGAGCAGTCAGGTCTAACGTGTTGAACCTCACTGTGACACGGGAGATACGAATTACCTAGTGACAAGATGTACTAATGACCTGTTGACCTGTTTGGTCTGATTTCAATGATTCGGTGTAAAAAAATCACTGATATTTTTTTTTTAAAATGGCTATAGAATTATTTATTGGAGTGATAAATTTTACACTTTAAAGCAATTAAGACTCAGGAATTTGATGACTTATGTCTGACAGAAATGGCCAGACTACTAATGACCTGATTTTGACCTGATATACTAAAGACCTCGGTCAACTAGATTTGTGCTTTATCAAGATGAACATAACTTTGATGAAAAATTATCAGCATTATATTTGAAAATATTGAGACTTTTTGTTAACGTATGTGGGGGTTGTACAAATATGCATTAGATCTACCTATAAATTGCATAAAAGACTTTACTTGTATGCTGGGTATGTGCAACTTTTTTCAGTTTTGTTGCATTGAAAAAGAACAATCTGGCTCATAACTTAATAAATTGATTTAATTTTGTGAAATCCTTTATATTTCTTTGATGGAATATATGGACGAATGGACAATGAATGGATGGAGAAATAAATAAACGAATGAATGGCCGATGGATGGAAGAAAGGACGAATGAAGGACTGATACAATGAACAGATGGATTAAGTTATATTGATTGTCAGAAAATGAACGAATAAATAATTATCAAAAAAGAAAAAATAGAATTAAATGTTATAGGAAAAATACAGTAAAATGATAAAATAAGAATATAAAAAAGAATTAATTAAATCAGGAAATAAATTGATTTAAAAATTATGATTTGAGGAAGTAAAATGATAAAATGGAAATAAATGAATGTAAGTTATTAAATGAAAATTGAATTATTGATATTTGATCGAATTATCAGAGATATTTGGCTTTCAAGAAATCTTCCGAAATTTCAATTTGCCTTATGAATTTGACCTTTGATCGGATGACCTTGAAATTCCACACAGTGTACAACATCTCATTCTCTATAACTTCTAAACAGTAATAGCATACTGAAAGTTTTGCCGTTTCTGAGATATTTGACTTCAAATGAATCTGTAGAAATTGTCAAGTTTCACCGTTTCTGAAATATTTGGCTGTGAAATTTTCAGAATTTTCTGTGACCTTGAAGTTTGACCCGACGACCTTGAATTGTTTCAGCGTGGTCCTTGCCTGAATGCCTAGATATCTCCCATGTATATGTATGTACAAAATCATTTTTAGTTTTCAAGAATAGTAATAGTAATAAGAAGAAAAATCACGAAAGTAATAGGGTCATCCGACAGTTCCTAATAATAATAATAATAATAATAATAATAATAATGATGATGGTAATAATAATTCATTCATTCATTCATTTATTCATTCATTCATTTATTCATTCATTTATTCATTTATTCATTTATTCATTCATTAATTCATTTATTCATTCATTCATCCATGGCTTTAAACATACAGAAAATCCTAGTAGAAGTATTAATTAATTAATTTATTAATAGATTAAACAAGTTTACAGACATCTTGGATTAAATACATCTACTTGACGTGGTGAAGCCTGATTGAAAAATTCAGGAAAAAATGACAAAACAAAAAAGTTGATTTATTATATGTACTATGAATGACATTTTACGTTGACAAATAAACACAGTGAACGACCTTTTTACACATTGACCCGAGTTTATCTGTATACATAAATATATCAGCTATCGAAGTAACCCAGGTCGAAATCACACAGGTCGAACAAGTAATCGGAACAAAACCACTCGACACCGACACCTGTTTGACATATCATTTCTCCATCCATCGTAATTAATATATTTTGCCCACGATATATTTTAATTTCAATTTAAAACTCATCTTTCAGTGAAGGACACATGATAATATCAGATGTCCGCACACTAATCGACGTGGTAATGGAAGTTCAGTAGGTGAAATTGATAAACCTATCGATAAAAAAAGGTTATGGTCACGTTCTACAGATGGCGAAGTGTGAACAAATGTGATAATTATACATACATTAATTTTCCAATTATTTCAGATTTCTTGAAATGATTGTTTTAATTCACATTATTAGTACCATAAATTTCAACATCTCTTAATTCTATAACGATTTTTTTTAGAAAATATGAGAAAATATTCTCCTCGATGTCTGAGTATTAGTCTGTTAAAGCATTCCAACCGTTTTTAACTGTGTCAACGTTGTTGTTGTTGTTGTTGTTACACGTCCCATTCGAGAATATATCACTCATATGGAGACGTCACCGTTTGCCGGTGAAGGGCGACACATTTTACCTATGCTCGGCACTTATGGCCGTACAGCAGGTATGGTTCTTTAACGTACAAACACCTAGTGTGTTATGGGACGTCTGTTTTTACTGTCTCATCCGAAAAACAGTGACGGTCAACCGCGTGCTGTCTAGATAGAGGTAAATGATCCATCATTATTATGCAAGTAAATGAAGTTATTAGGAAGGTGTTATGCTTTTTAAATCCTCAGCTGGGATACATAAATTAAATTGTTTCGACCAAGCTTCAAACTCAAACAAATTTTCTAATTTTCCATTTCGTTTACGTTTTCTAAAAATTTTGAAAACTTCCCATTATTTGTCTTAATATTTCTCAACTTTCTGCAGTTCAGACTGATAAAAAGCCCTTTCGATCGACTAATCTTGAAAATCTTTAATCTTGTACAAATTCCTTGTGGTTGATACCTATGAGAATTCTGAATAATTTTGATGCCCATTATTGTTGTTGATAGGATCGTCTAAACGGATGTTCTGAGTGCTAATCTTACCATATCCCCCATTTTATACATGTAAACTAAATACTTGCGTTCTTCTGTAGCTGATTCCTTTTTAACATTAAAATATTGAACAGTCCATAAATCGGCTATATATTTGCCATTTACACTTATTGAACTCTCGTTGTTTAGTGACCGGTGGGGGTGATGTTATAATTGTAATTTGTTTATATAGCGATAAGTATTTTTATATGTGAAATAGCGGGAAAACCTCGCTCTAAATGTATGAATGACTTTCCACAAAATATGTTTTAGTTTTCGTGTTTTGTGCAGTGAAAACAAAATTATACCTTGTGACTTAAAATAAGTTTTCACCAATCTATTAATAAACGCATCCCCTATTTCTGTACGCAGTTTTTCAGGTTTTCGCCCTTGTTTAAATAACAACAATACAATACAATTACAACAATTGACACTCCAGTGATTCGGAGAAAAACACAATCGGGGAAAAAAGTCTATGTTGAATCAATGGTTGTTCAAACTGTGACCAATGCAAAATTTGCAACCAAAGTAAAAACAGACAACGTTGTCACAAATTCCTGAATATAATTGTCCGGCTCTTGCTAAGTCCTATGGTGTATAACCCACTGGTGGCGCTTAACACAAAAACGATTTTACTTCAAAGAATAAATAGTCAGAATGAAGTGAAACAATGCCGGTTAACGTCCATTCTATGGTAAAACAACCTGTCCAATTTAATCAAGCTTTCCACCGTACCAAATTTGAGACCTTGCATATCTTCTGATTTCCACACGGGAGCTCTACAATTTGGCAAGGACTTATAAACAGACTGTTTATAAGTCCTTGAATTTGCATAATAAAATTTCTTATTGCAAATATTTTTTTCGGAAATGGAATATTTTGGAGGCGTTCTATAAATCTGTTTTTAACACGGCTGAATCGTTTTAAAATTCCAAAGCTTCATGGAAGTAATTGGCAATAAATTCTAATCTCGAATGAGATTAAACGGCTCTGTTGGGTTTGACTGGGAGGATCAATCTTACAACAGTAATAATTGCGCATGGAAACGTTTTGAATGGTTTCTCTCACCGTATAGAATACCTTCCACTCACTTTCAATGCAGTTTGCATAGCTCTGCACCTTTTCGTAAAATGATGATTAAGTGACGTATTTGTTTCACTTTATATAGACAGCCATTTTCATTTGATTTAATTTTGTACGGGGAAATCTTGATTAAGAAAAAAGTCTGCGGAAATAAAACATTGAATTATGTAATGGTTACCAAATCTATATTGACAATATTTTGCGTTTGACGATATATTATTGACTCCCACACCAATCGGGCAGACTTCATCCACCGTGTGTGACCTTTAATATAAAATCCTCTCTACATCCCTGTCTTTTTCTAAACCATTGACTTTACATCATCACGACATTAAAGAAATGAAAGAAATAATAATATGTCGTGCTCACGACATATTTTTGGGGGGAAAAATATTAAGTCGTGAGTACAAGATCAAAAATTTCCACCGCATGTTCCCTTCATATTTCCGTAGCTATTCGCAAAATCGAAGACAATTCATTCCTGTATGTCCATTCTATACAGTCTCTACAATAAAATGAATCACTGGTCTAATCTATCAATGTTAAAACCTACGCAGCCTTTTGATACGAGGTACAACTTACATGGTTTGTAGTAAGGGAAGTAACTCTTACAGTTTTAGGCTATTGAATAATTTCTAACATCTCCCTCCCAAGCTGAATATTAAATGAGATATAATGTATAGGATCAGCAATGAATTTCACTATTTGAAATTACAGTTTGTCTCAAAATGTATTTGAAAATCCATTAAAGTTATTTTGGAAATGCACTATTTTCTTGCTATTATTTTGAAAACAAAAAAGAAAAGTTTTACAGTTCAAGTACAATGTCCTATGCACTCTGGTGTGTCCAGGGATCTGTGTTTGTCCAACCTTTGATACGTCTTCTTTAAAGGAATTTAACCTATTTTGAAACATCGCCGTGTGCGTGTCTAGGGTTTTGAATTTAAGAATGTACTCTTCACTTACGGCTATAGAGCCATGGAGAGTTTCTTACAAGAAGCCAATCACCACTTTGTACAAACTTTCTGAGTCCTCGATGTTGCAAATTTGACACGAGGATGAAATGTCCCTGTTCCTTGTACGAAGAGCTAGTTGATTCTTTTCTCTCAGATAGATTAGTACATCATTTAAATAAAAGATTTATGTGCGACACTATTTATTAAAACGGACGGATTGATTCAAAAACAATTTAAGGAAAATGTATTGACATATATATTGTCCAATTACTCATCAGATATCAGACCTTTATATAATCAGAGTGATCGGCTTGACATTTACGTAGGAGTCTTATTATTCTCAAATTTTAAATTTGATGAAATAAATGGAGTCCTTTCATTACTAGCTAGTACAACCCTAATGTGGAATCGCCACAGATTAACTTTGAATTTGTCATAAGGTGCAGATGTTCAAGAAGTTCTCATCCCCAGAACCAAAATATGGATTTCATATTTATTTATAATAAACGCCACGAACAAGATGGAAGTGATTGGATGGAATAAATGTTTCGCTAGTGTGTCCGCTTTGGTCACATGCCGGTACATTTGGACAGTGTATATATTTTCCCGTCGACGCCCAGACATTGTAACAAATGCTTTAAACCTAATGAACAATCATAATTGGCAATATAAAAAGAAGAAAAAGTAAGGTGGACGATACTGATTGTTCATAAAATGTAATTAATCAAAATCAAACTTTTGTACGGATGGAAAATAGACAGCAAAATTACATGACCGTATATAGCACGGTTATTGTCGGGTCCGTAGCCTGTGATATAACATTTATTATTTTAAGCTGGACTATCCTTGTTACCTCAAACTTTGAGTCATAATGAATTGAGATTTACATTGAGGATCAATTACATTGAACAAAACGCAACTTTTTCTAGCTTTTTAGAATGTCTTACTCTTTATTTTAAAATCACTATGCCAACCAATTGATATTATAAATAATCATTTACTACATATATGTGTAAAGGGAGATTACCTCTATAGTTGAAACTACATAAACACTTATCGTCAGTTTTGGTGAAATTTTTAAGGAATGTTTACCAAACGTAAGAGTAGTTTCAAAATACTGAAAAAATTAGAGAATTATAGAATATTGTTAACATTTTTTGCAAGTACGGAAATAAAACAGGGGTACTTTTACTTTTTCTAAAATAGACAATCCGCCCATCGTTAACAGTCCTCTGTACTGGAGATAATACTGTAAATCCATAAATTTTCGCGGAACTTTATTTTAGCGAATCAATGGTCATATTATTATTCGCGGTACTTTATTTTCGCGCGTGTTTATTTAAGTTAGTAGTGTGTGTTGTTTGATGCAAGTTAATATCTTGTTAGTATATTTAGCGATGGCATTATTTTCGAGAGCGAGTGCACTCGCGTAATTACACGAAAATAAAATTCTCGCGAATATCACTCGATTTACAGTAGATAAACCAAAGTGACGTCACAGACCATACAGTAGCAAATGCTGTAGTAGGCCATCACCACCAAATATTTTCCCATAAACCTCTATGCTAATTACACTGAATTCGAGTCCCATTCACCGATTCATCTCTCACATTTTTAAGTCATCAACCCCTATCCATGATAGTTCAACATCTCTCCTTATAATTCTATTAAAAAATAAAGGTTGCTGTTGCTTCTTGACTTCAAATTTTTTATTCTTTACAACTTGTCGTGGTCCGCACTGAATGAAAAGGATACACTTAAATACACCAGCCACCTCAGGTCTGTCCTCATAAGTCATATGTATCTGTACATACTCAGTTCAATTAGACACTTTTTATATCACTGACATTTCACTGTTTAACCCCAACATGATTTTTAGGTTAAAGACCAATCAGGTCGCACGACATTCTTTCTTCTACGCACAACTTTGGATGTCCAAAACGCCGGACCAATGCACTAGGCTATTTATTCCTCAGTGGTTGTGTTTTCTAGTAAGCTTATCTCGTAAACAATATTGTGTACTGTATGGCCGTAAAAAGAAACTGCAATTATTTGATTGTATCACTGATTTATTTATTGGAATTTACTAAATGAATAAACTATGTAGTTATATGTCTAGCAATACTGTAATAGATTATATAAAACCAACAACGCATACGGTGTACAGTCCCTTTAAATACATATATCGGTAATATAGGTAAGATAACCGTATGTCTAAAGGCACTAAAATAACCAACGGTACTATAATTAAGTGAAAAAAATCAAATAATAATATAAAATATCGCACACAAATTTGATATGGTGAGGTAACTATTTGATAAAAAGTACTGAAATATACAATAAAAAAGTGAAAACAATAAAAAAAAAAATATAAGTGAGGTAACCATCTGACTAAAAGACGCCAAAAAAAGATGCAACAAGAACGATGAAAATAAACAAGAATGCCAAACAATCTATATAAGCTCTAAGATGACCAAAGACACATAAAAGAATGAAGTATAAATAAATAATTACATACTGATAAATAATATAAAACACACGCATTTGATAGTATATATCATAATTTTATCATGCAACTGAGTTAAGTCTTCTGTATGCAAATTACTGCCCCGTTATTTATTTTATTCATAATGGAGGTTTGTCTCCGTCATCGACAACATCATCATTTTCTAGACGTCCTCTTCCTCTAAACCTGTGACTACACGGAGATTATTCCCTTCATCATCGATTCCGTTGTTTCCACTGGGGGAATACATTGTGCATTTTCTATGTCATCTGGCATTGGTCGTTTATCGCTTTCTTTGGTTACTCCACTAGACAGAGGAGGGTTAATTCTGTCATTCTCACATATCCTCACTAATGTTGGCTTATCTTCTCCAATCCCGTTAACACATATTATTCCCAATGAAGGTATACATCCTGCATCCTCTATGTCATCGGACACCAGTCGCTTATCTCTCTCTTTAGCGACTCCATTAGACAGACGAAATTTATCTCTGTCGTTTTCCCTTACATTGACCAATGTTGGCATATCTTCACTTATCCCTTTGGCATTTATTATCTCCACTGGGGGTCTGCATCCTCCATTCTCTATGTCATCGGACATCGGTCGCTTATCTTCTCTTTAGTGACTCCACTAGACAGAGGAATGTCTTTGCCATTTTCACTTACGCTCAATAATGTTGGCTTATCTTTCTGTTTAACATTCATTACACGTGGCTTGAAATTATCTGTAATTGAAAAAGATAACACTAGTAAAAATGAAGCTTAAGTCATGAAGATTATTTTTTATTGATGAAAACGATGCTTTTGCGCTGCTGCTAGAATAATAATAATAATAATAATAATAATAATAATAATAATAATAATATGAATTTCTGAAAAAAGAAATTTTAAATAATCGCCACTGGAATGTCTAAAACAAACGGAGACAATATCAGTGGTGTAAATCATGCTACTAATTCAAAATGTTGGTACAACCGTGGTTCAGTGGTAGGCGTGTTCGACTTCTAATCATGAGGTCGTAAGTTCAAATCCACGCCGCACTACGTTCCTAGAATGAGGCAGTGAAGACCTATGTTCCGAGTAATGCTGCGGTTCACCGTCCCTATACTTCGGAGGAGACAATAAAAACGTTTAAGACTTTAAAGGAGCCTCCCTACTTTGCGTCATATGCCCCGTGCGTAGGCCAAATGTGTCGCACTTCATCGGCTTACGGTGACGTCTTCATATAAATGAAAAATTCTTCAGAGAGGTGTTATACAACAATGCAACCAACCAATCTATGATAATACTAATTGTTAGAGATAGTGATTATATATTCCTCACAGCTTGTAATACTGAATTGCTTTCAGTTTGAATCTTCGTTTTCCCCTCAACATTGGAATGTTTTGGAATTTACATAGGGATACATTAACATGTAGTTTTCGATTCAAAATTATTAAAATTTAAAGATATATATAACCTGATTTGTTTCTCTCAGCTTCTTGGGGCCCAATGATGGACAGGATAAGTAGAAGGAAGACAACTCTATGCGCAAGTCCCAACAAGCTGACTAGCAATATAAGTTTAAAGAACGTCTGGAAAATATAACTTGAAGATGCTAGAAGCATTAAGATGCCAATTACAGATGATAAGGCCGCTTTAAATATCGGTCCTCCAGCCAAATCGATGGCACCTCTGACCCTTCTATCTCTTCCATCGTCTTGTGAAGACATGTATGCATGACAGATATGAACACTGAAGTCCACCGCAAATCCGACACTCATTATCAGTAGAACAATGGTTACTACGTTGATAGTCAATTCCCAGTAATACATAAAACCAAACACACCCAACAAAATCAAAACGAGGCTGACAGTCACGAGAATTATCATAGTGAGGTTTGGTATGAAAAGTAAAGTAACGATAAACATAAGGCCCACGGCAATTCCAACTGTCTTAAGAGTGTTCGAAAGTACGTCTACGTACTGCTCGAAATATATAAACAAAGGAGCAAACGCTATGCAGTCAAGACTTGACTTATCCGCTATTTCCCGCATCCGCATCATAAATTCTCCCCTCTCTTTTGTTGTCTTCAACTCTTTAGTCGAGACATAAAATCTTGAAGACCTGATTGTGTTCGTGGCTTAGTCTATTACGACATCGTTCTTAAATTCCGGTTCAGAGTCAAGAAAGGCTGTTAAGTTTTGGATAAATTTCGATTCATTTCGATAATTCCGAGTCGATTGACGGATATTGCTGCGTGAACGTCGTCAGCCAGTCGACGGAGAAGTCACTGTCGATATTTACATCATTCTGGGCACGCTGGATAAGATTGCTTATGGCGCTCTGTGTTTTTACTGAGTTATAATTTTCGGTCGAAGTAACTATAAAGGACATAGGAAAATCAATTGTAAAGTACATTTCATCCAATAAACAATACTTATGAAAGAATGAGCCTTTTATGGCCAAATCTGAAAATAGTACTCCCTGTTTCAAATTCATCACACCGTAAATTGATGCTGCAGTGTATCCTCCAAAATGAAGGAGGAAAATACTTTTGTATATCCAATGCTTCAACAAAGCATTTAAATTTTTTTTCGGGAATGTGTCAAAATAGTTTTCAACATCTTTTCTCCGCTTTGGGATATCACCGGTACAGCATAACATATAACCTTTGGAGCGTCCTTCGTTCTAGGCTTCATCTTTGGTTTTTGTAACGGAGGAAGTGATAAATCGTATTATAATTACTCAGCAATTTTGGATTTTAGATAAAACAATTTAGTTAGAGAAAAAATTGATGATGAAAATTATTCCAATTAGAGGCTTAAACAGAGAGATATAAATATATAGTTTCCACACAAAAAAACTCAGCACGATGGAATTTCAATTTGCATGACAGCCATAAAAGAAAAGAACGTACGTATGAAATAATGTATGTACATAATTCTATTTAAAAATTGTGGTTGAAGTATTTCAAAAATGTTAACAGACCTGCTTACAAACAGAATCCTTGGACCTTCGCGACTAACTGTAATAAAAGCCTCATCTCTGGAGATGCTCCATTTTGTTAGCCACGATATTGAGATTTAATACTTTTTAAAAATTCAATATAAAACTTAATATTTCCTCTTTTAGCAATTTCAACCAAAGTGGTGACATTAATATTTCCGAAATCCCTATCCAAAACATTTTTTCCTACAATACTTATTCAAATTTTCGGGGTGAAAAAAACTGTAAATACAAGTTTAAACAGCAGGCCTAATTTAATGTGATTTTTTTACCCCCGGCGCAGATTTTGAACAAGCTTGAAGCGGCACCGTTAGATACGTTCTTTCTATCCATCCTCTTTATTCTAAAATCCTTTTCAATATTCAAAAGTTACAAAATTTGATTCTATGTAAAGTTGGATAGGACCACTTTTGTACTCAGGAGGATGAAGTATAAAAAATAAATTCCAAATATTGTCCATAGCAAATAAGGTTCACACTCGAACGCTTTGAAATCAAAAATATGCTGATTGACATTTCTTTTTACATATATTGTGTTGAAGTCTTCTATATCGATTTTAAAAATGAATTGTATTTACGATATTGTAATTGTTCTACCTCCAAGTATTAATAAAATAAAAGGTTATTCATAATATTCTCTTGTTACATCCTCAAAGTGACCCTTTTTGTTATCTTTGTAATCATCTTGTAAAAGCATTAACGAGAAGCACTATTTTAGAACGGATATATCTTTAATATATCTATCTATCTCTTTATAATTTATTTAAATGTATCTATATGTGCATGTTTCTGTCTGTTAAAAGCGTCGACAGAATTGTTCCGTTTTTCTTCAATATGTTTGACCTCCAATATTTATCTCACTTCACTCGAACTAAAAATCTAATAGATAGCGAGGACAGTCCAATATACAATGTTAAAACTTTTAACATAGACTACGGACCAAATAAAGTCAATATCAATTAATAGAATATTTTGCTTGTTGCTCACCTGTATACTTACCGTTAGCTTTGAAAGTTCGTTTATTATCAATTACATTATCTGAAGAATAAAAATAAATATTGTCCATCTTATTTCTTCTACTATTGATGCAGTTAATTAGTTGTTTCTCTCCAAATAAGTCATACGGCAAAGTCATGCTCAATCTCCTAAATTACATAGCGGCCATGTTTTATGCTGTAGTCATCAATTTCTCAACATCGAGTACTAGGGGGAGCTGATACCAAGCCGAAAATTCTCGTCATTTTGTACAATTGTTCAAATTTGTCAGGTTATAAAACGAAATAAAATTTACGAAATTTTACTGCTGCCATTTTAAAGTTGAAATTCACCGCGGTAACGCTCATTCACCCAAGTCCGAAGTTCAACAGTTGCCCTAATTTAACACGGCTAAACAACCAGAATTCTTAAAAACTTAATGTTTCCGGTTCCTGTCGCGCAGTTTGAGGTACCAACTTTCCGGTTGACCTAAATTGATTATAATAGAACAAAATTACTACACTCATTGATTGTACAAGTACTAATTTCCCTCCATACTCCCTCCAATACAGTATTATAAAGCCAATCTCAAAGATTGCTGTTATACTTCACCCATTTATTGTTCTATATTTCATTATTTTCTATGCCCCCTTAATTACATGATTAGATTTATATTTATGTTGTTTGATTGGTTGTATTTTTCATTATTTCCCGTTCAGAAATAATTCACTTACATGGAGAACGGCGACAAATTTTGCCTATGCTCGGCACTTACGACCGTAAAGCAGGGAGGGGTCTTTAACGTGAAAACACCTACTGTGACTCGGGAACTCGGTTTTTACTGTCTCATTCAAAAGACGGGGACGGCCTACCGCACCGTAGCTTGGACTTGAAACCCGGACCTCAAGATTTCGAAGTCGAACATGCTAGCTACTACGCCACGGTGGTTCCCCCGCTATTTATGTGACATCGTAACACACACCATTGTACCTAACGTCAACTGCATTTTTATTAAAAATGTATATTGTTTGTGTGATATAATAATAACTATGAGACATATTTTCTGGAAAAAAAATTAGATAACCACAGCCAGGACTGTAAAAGTTTGACCGAAGAGTCGATAAGTGAACAACCAAAGAAATAACTAAAAAGTCGATCGTTTTTAAATCTAGTCGAAAATCTTAGTCTTAATACAAAGAGAGAAATTAATTAGTTTTGAATCATTTTTCTGTCCATTTATCGATCTGTCCATATTTTTCAATAATGTTTTACGCATGTTTGCCAGGAAAAAATCCTTTGAGAATTTATATTTTTAAAAGGATAAAAACCATTTATCCTGACCGACAATTTTAAGCATTCGAATAGAGGTATTATTGATAATATTTTTTATCTATGTTTACTGGAGTTACTGTTATTAATGCACAAAAATCTCGGGCTTTTTATCAGCACTTTTAAAGCATGAGAAATAAAAAGCAGAAAAATGGAGTTAGCTAGCCTACTACAATGTTGATGAAAAGATTATGTTATGCAGAACCTCCCATATTTATACATGAAGAGTAGGGATTGGAGCCAAAGCTGATGTCTCGTTGGATTTTCCTGACCTTTGAGTGATAGGTGTAGAACAAGAATCACAGTAAATATAGGCATCCTCACCATATATGGTATCATAGGTTAACCTATTTTTACGGTAACCTATTTTGACGGATATATTTTCGTAGATTTGAACACATGCGGCGACTTTTGGGATGTAGGATATTTATTGTAAACTTTTGTCCATCTATTAAATATTCTGCTCTTTTTTCAATCATTTTTCTGTTTTCGAAGTTACTTGGCTAGCTTTTATGAAACGATGTTGCATTCCTTATATCCGTCCAAACCGGTAACCCGATGGTATAATCTCCGAAGCATAACCCTCCTACGGCCATTGTTAATTTGATGCAACACGAGAAGACTGAGTAAATGCTTGTTTGACCTAAATCATTTCATGTAAGAACATTGATGAGGACTGTTTAGCGTATAATGGAAAGTGGTTACGTGTTTTAATATCACTCGTTGTAATA
>JACSZP010044640.1:0-11722 GCA_016161895.1 Pinna nobilis | reverse complement strand
ATGTTTAAGTTGGAACTATTGGTCGACTGTTATGTTTAAGTTGGAACTATTGGTTGACTGTTATGTTTAAGTTGAAACTATTGGTCGACTGTTATATTAAAGTTGGAACTATTGGTTGACTGTTATGTTTAAGTTGGAACTGTTGGTCGACAGAAGTTCTCACTTCTCACATGCTAGAGGACAACATGTGCAAGCATTTGAGTCCATAACAGGAAGAGAAATATAATGGAGAAAGACAGATACATACAGGTCAAATCAGTCCAAGTACTCTCACCTCTCTCTGTATAGTCAGACCTCTTGTTCTAATACAGATGATAATAAGAAGTTAGGTACATTGATATAAATATATAGAATAGTTCTTCATGTAATTCTACTCAGTATGTGGAGATGTATTATGTAGCAGAGTTATGTCCCCTTTGTGTTGCTTTATATAAGTGAGGAGAGTATTGAATATCACTTCAAGAGAGTACATCTAGTCTACAACTACCTAGGTATACAGACCTTCTGATTAGAGACTGAGATCACCCTACTATCATTCTTGGGTAATGTATTGGACTCATGTTCCTCTTTAGGAAGGGGTAAAAACTTATAAATGAAATCCTACAAAAACAGATACAAACTTTTTAAAACAAAATTGGCAACAAAGAAGCAAACCAACATATTTCAATTTTATCCAAATACATTTGAAGCAAATCACTTTAAACATTTATAACATATATGCATACATGTATATTCAGAACTTTGAAAAGCAACATACATTGCAACTGCAAATAATAACAAAACATATACATGTAATATACAGCATAATGTCACATACATGAATATTTATAAGTTTTAAGGTCTATATCATTGGATAATTAAAAGACGATTTTATTTGGATATCTTGTAGAGCAATGTCACTGGAGTATGTCATGTTTAATGGTGTTGTTTTCATCTTTCAGATAAGATGCATTATTTCCTGACAGAACAAGATTATTTATACCAATATATCAAATCAAAGCTTCTACAAAGATAGTCTGATCAACTGGAATCCCTTAACTCTTCACGATTATATCTTAACATATCCAAGACTACATACATGTAGGAAATGAATATTCATGTACATGTATAACAAATCTATTGCACAATTTTCCATACTCTGTGATTATCAATGGAGTGTTCAACCAATTCCATTTCCACAATGGTCAATATTGGATTCACTACTCCAAAAATAATAGTATGGACTTCACTGCTGTGCAATAACTGTACATGTATATCACTGAAAACAAAAATACAAAATGGCACCATACATAGTACTGTAAATCCGGTTTTATTCGCAAGAATTTTATTTTCGCGTAATTACGCGAGAGCACTTACTCGCGAAAATAAAAGTCTTGCTTAATATACAAACCAGAAAAAAATGCTCAATACAACATAAACTTAGAATACTTAACAAGCAACCACACGAAAATATAGTGTATACGCGAATAATTACATGGCTACCGATTCGCCAAAATAAAGTTCCGCGAAAATATCTGGATTTACAGTATCTGAAAGACAAAACCAACTGCTTGTAATATATATTGACACAAATGATTAAGGGAAAACAAATAATGTTGGTATGACAAATAGAGGTGGATGATGATTTTAAAATTTCATTTCACAGACATTAAAGAAGAAAATGACTAATATAAGTCTTAATGATTCTCAGGCCGATATGAAGAAATTCAGATTTCATCATACTCATAGATATGTAGTGAGAACTTACTTAAAAGTTCACCTTGCTTTGCTGTAAAGACTATAAATATTCAGTTCTTTCTAATTTATCATAGAATCACATGACTACACTAAGGGAGCACCTTGCTACTTAAGCTTGTCTAAACCAGTCTAAACCGGTGGTCTTTACTGCAAGGTTCTATTGGATGACCTGCTTTTAACATTCTAGTGCAAATTACAAGTAGTGTAATGAAGAATGAAAGTGCTGTAAATTATGTTTAGTGAACAAGAAAGAGAATGTTCTGAAATAAATAATGCTGAAGTCACAAGAAATAATCAAATGAAAAATTAAACAGGGAATAAAGCGTACGTAATTTGTGACATGTGAACATTTTAAAGTCTAATGGCATTTATATAGATTATTTCCTTTAAATACAATGTAGTTATGTCTGCTTTAAAAGGACCTAAGTATGAAGGAAACTAGTACATACAAGTTGCCTGTACATACAGTGAACCTATTACATATGGCTACTTTTATATAAATGGCATCTGTTTTTAAAAACAAATCAGTTATTTTTTTTATACTACTCACTATATTTTATCACTTCCAGTTATGTTAAAAATAGGATCACTTACTGTGATTAGCAAGAGTTGTCAAAAGGTAACAAAGCTACACAGAGTATATAAAATATAAGTTTAAAGCCACTTTATCAAGAGTTAGGTCCTAAATGAAAGTTTTCTATGTGAAAAAAATCACAGCCCTTTTTTTCCAGTTCAAAAGTTATAGCAGAGTTTAAAGTTTTATCTATGGATGCCAATGGCGTGGGGTGGGGTATGGCATAAGCTCTCCAGACTCACCTCAGTGAGCTACTGATATTTATTTTGAGGGAAGGTGGTTACTGTTGACACAGAAGCATTTGCCACAATAGTTATACAGACAATAATATTACAATGAGCAGCATACAACAACAGCTGGCATACCAAAAGCATGTGCACTTAGCGAAATCAACAAGTGATATAAATAAATATATAAGATACATTTAAAGCAGAGGAAAATGTGAAGAATACTCAGAGTTCAAAAAACAAAACTTCAAACTTGAAAAGCAGGTATCAAGTTTATAAATAGTGAGTTTACTGCTTAATAAGCAGATGATTAAGTGTTGAGTTCATGTCTATATGACTACATCTCACAGCATTCCGAAACACCCTGACCGAAAGTACAGATTAGAACAAAGATTGTCATGGCAACATATATACCAACCTCATATATAATGTCATGTTGTATACCCTTTCAAAGTGAAACAGAAAAGTTGTGTAGATTACAGAGATGTATATATTGATACAGGTATATATCCATGTCAAGTGTTTAGATTACAAAGTACATCACAAACTCATTAGTAAGACGTATACCTATGTGTCATAAAGCAAATACGAGTGTGTAATGGTAAACAGCCTGTGAGAAATTATTACATATATGTATGTGTGGTACTGCATATGGTAGCAGTCTTGATCATATACATGTGTATTCTTGTGTGTATGTGTACTTGTGTGAAAATTTCCATAAATACATGTAATAAATCAATAAATGAAACTATAATTTAACAGATGTACAAGATATATCTGATGTTCATTGTCTTATTTCTTTCTTCCTTTTTGTTTTGTTTTATTTTCCCATTTATCAACATGCTTGCACGTGAACCAACACCCTAGCTGATATACTAAAGACACTTTACCAAAGCTGATGCAACATAAATCCTTTTACCATTAATACTGACATACCCAAAATCAAATTGCAGCTGATAGCCCCACATAAACACTTATTAGCAATATTGAAAGTACAGGGGAACCTCAATAAGAACAATTGATCAGAATTTTTATTGACTTCAGGTATCTTTAGATAGGGGAGATAATCATGACTGAGAAATTCTTTATAATCTTAATTCCAAAAGCATAATATAAGATAATGTTATATATACAGTTTGCCAATCTAATACAGGCACCCAAACCTAAAAAGAACATAGAATACAAATGAAGAAAAAGAATCTTTTATGAGATAAGTAACTTAAGAATATAGCTTCCATCTCTATACCCTTCTAAATGATTTTGTCACCCTAAGGTCCTTAAAATTGAATGCAAACTCTAATGCTGAACTACTTGCTTAAATATAAGATCATCTTGCCATAAAAGGAACAAATATGCAAAAGCAAATTACCAATACCTCCACACTTCTGATTTCAAATCAAAAGTTTTTCTAGTTCAGTCTATAACAAAATAAAGCTACTTGCATCCATGGTAAAATAAATAATAAATGTTACCCCTCTCTCACATTTTAGAACTCTTTTTACAGAAAAATAAACCTAAAATCCCAATTTAATGATTGTAGGAATTTATGCACAACTTACAGAATAAAAGTGTCTATAAAAACCACCAGCAAATAGTGATCCCTGATGCATGAAAAGATGATTAAGTTTTTGTTTTATTTTTGGGCAATGTTACCACAGCGTAAGTCAATGTAACACCCATGTGCAATGAATTTATATGATGCCCCTCCTTCCTTCAGAAACCCAATCCCAGCTGGCTTCATACTGCTCAAATCAGTGGATTTCAGTGAAAAAGATTTATTCATAAGCTACTACATGTAGGGTATACATATAAGTGTTGTTTGGTGTTTCTGAAATATATAATGGCCCACTTAACATAAGTACAGTGTAAAGGAATGGTTATAAGAATCTCTCGCTGAATTGCAGGGAACATGAATACAAAGTGTAGCAAAAGGACAAATAACATAACTGATTGAAATTAAGGCTCAGAGGACTGATATACCATGCTAATATCAGATTATAAATGATATGAAAAAGATGGAGATTCCCCATTGATAGGAACAAACTTATACAACAAATGATAAAAATCTGAACAAATGAAAACATGATGATGATTATACTTTACAATTTATGGTTTATGATAAACTATTAAACTAAATGCTATCAAATGTGTTAGTCTGAGAATAAAATATGAATTTCAAACTTAGTTCTATCACAGTATGATGAAGAGATAAGTTACAGACTCATACAATTTAGTAAGACAACAGGTGATCTTTCTCCAAATCAGCAGCAAACAAAATCATAACTAGGCTTCTGAAAATTATTGTAAACTGTTTAACAAAAAAAACTGCATAAAAAGTTTGAGAAACATGTGAGATTTAACTTACAACAATCCATACAATGGGATCTGTAACTTTCCTTAAATCTTCAATTTACAGGTAAAGGGCTACATCATGAGTATATGATTATCTATTGTTTTTTAGATCTAGAAATGTTTTCTCTACCCAGCTGTAGAATAAAGTATTCTATATATTACAAAATGCAGCCCTCATCATTAGTTTTAGGTACTAAGTCTATACAGTAAGGATAAGTAAATGATTCCCATGGAACCTGTGCTTAAGACTATTCAGAGTATTTTCATCATTAAAGGTAAGGTTAGACCATATATCTGGCTATACGTTCCATTCTCTATACAGTTATAATGACAATACAGGAGTACATATACATACCACAGTGAGGGGGCACTTGTCTATCTGTGGATCCCACTCTAATTCACCTTCACCATGATTCTGATCAGATCTACCACTGACTGGAGATTCCTCATACTGGTCTGGGTCTACTCCAAGTTCTGATCAAACACAAAACACAAATCACAATATTACAGCAACTCCATGGAAAAGAATGGGGGCTAGAGTGGCTCAGTGGTTCCCAAATTCAACTTCTATATGTGAGGTCCTGGATTTGAATCCATGCCTTGCTGCATTTGGCTGTCCCTATCCTTCAGGTAGGACAGTAAAAACTGAGGTCTCATGTCACAGTGGGTGTCAACAAGATCCCTCCCTTCTCAATGGCTATAAGTGATGTGCAAAGGCCAAATCTGTTGCCCATTACTAGCATAAGGTGCTGTCGCCATATAAGTGAAAGATTTTTTAGTGTGACGTTCCAGAACAATTCAACCAACCATTAAAAAAGAAAGACCATCTTTTCTGTGTTGCTTTAAAAACAATAAAAGTGCATTATCTTAGCAAAAGTCTAAACTCATTCTGAGTAAACTTGCAAAATATACCCTGTAATTGGAACTTTGATGAACATTTTGGGTCATTTAATTTTAAATGAGAATAATAAGAAAGCTTGAGTTATAATGACATTACCCTTTGCTTTTCTCTGCCTCTCCATTTCTTCCAGAACTTCAGATATAGAAGAAGCCGGTCTATTTTTCTTTTTGCTGTATACATTTGGAAGTGGGAAATCACCATTATCACCTGGTAATGGCTGAAACGACCGCTGTACAGGATAGTTGGAATTCCTCATATCAGCAGGAAGCTACAGGTAGAAAACCAACATTATAAAGCTCCAGGCACACACAGTACATTATCATTATTAAGCACAATTTAATGAAAACTAATCATCATAAATCACCATACAGACTGTAAGGTATTGATGATTTAGTGATGTACACTATAGTCACGTAATATTAATGTGTTACCGAGTCAATACATAAATATGTAGCATAAAATCACAATGAAACTTATGTTCAAAACGATCAAAATATTAGTATCATACTCTGATTTGGCATTATGTTGTGAATTCAAGGGTTTCATGATATATACATACCCATAAACTTCACCTTCCACACAGGTTTTACTGTATAGCGTTTCCTATCAAATTACAGGGATATTCAACAGACCATTGATAAAAACAAGGGATTACCTAAAAAGAAATGAGGAAAAAGTGCACTGTATGCATCTATCCTCAAATCAATTTCTTAATAACCCAGTCAGTATTGCATGAGGTTATATTAACATAATGAAATCAGCACCAATTGTCCGATTGCAAATCACATAAGTCTAAGCTATAATGTTAGAGAACCTTTCTTGTGTCACTTAGAAGCTTACAGTTTGTACAGTCCCTGGCTTGTATCCATTTTCTCTTCTTCTGTTAGTTGCTGTAATAAACCAAAGAAACAAAAAAATTAGGGGAAAAACTAATATGAAAAATCCTACCTACTAGTCATTTTGTCTTTTATTTCAGTAAAGATTTTTTATATTAACCTCATTATTATTTCAGTTAACATACTTGTGGCATCTAGCTTATGATAGCTATACAAAATTTGACTTTTGATGCAGACCAGATCCTTTGCAGTAAGTGACATGGAAATATCTGTTTTACTCTTGTCCAGAGAATAGCTGATGTGACAAATTTGACTGCCTATAAAAGCATGATCTACTTGTCTCATACATGAAAATGAACTGAGAAGGAAGAAGAAACAAAATTTATACATATTCACAAACATTTCACTGTTTCTGCTCCAATATAAAATATATAGATTTTTTTAAGTACAATATGATAAGCTACTTGGGATAAAGCACTTACGAGCCAGAGTTGCAGACACCATACTGAACTCATCAAATGTAGCCAAATGTATATTTTCCTCATGCCTGGAGGGGGGACTGGCTGCTGGTGTCTTGTTCAGAGGCTGTTTTATTTCTATGTCATCTGGATAACCCTTATTTTTAAAACTGTAGCTTCTTCTCTTTAACCTCCTCAGAATCAATGCAATAATTACAGCTATCAGTAAGAGGAATGCAATGATAGATATTGCAATCCCTGAAAAGACAAAAGGAAAATGAGCAATACATTAACAAACAACTAATAAATATTTATGATGAGGAGTATGTTATTTTGTAGTTCATCCCATATTTCATGATGAGCAGTCAAAATGAGTAAAACCTTTGGGTGGACTGTAAAATTATTACCAGTCAATCACCATTTTGACGACTAGAAATAATAATCTCACTTCAAAAATAGCAGATAATCTACACAACTTTCCAACATAAACAATGTTCAACTTTGGTCAAAACTTGTTATGTAATGACATCCTCTATTTATGTAGTTTTGTGGACACAGTTTCATATGTTTTTGCATTGTATATGCATTTTGCAAATGTTTAGTGACATAAGTGGTGTCTATTTTTATTTTTACTGGTGGAGGAGAAATTGGGTTATTCAGTACCCAGATAAAGACCTCTGATCCTCTGCAGATATAGTTATTGGCAAACTTTCCTCACATAATGGAGACCAACAGAAGCTAGTCCAAATCAGAACAGATTTGTGACAGTCTAATAGCCTAACTATTCATCTAATTAGACTTTAACATAGTTTTATTGATTTTCAACTTACACAATGTTGTTTCATCTAAAGTGAAAGCTCCTTGACCAGCAATACTTAAGGACACATTTGACATGACTGTTATAGTCAAAATAGTTGTGGACTCTGTTGTAGTTGTTATTGTGGGAGTGGTTGTTGTCACAGGAATAAACTTTGTTGTAGCTGGAGCTGGTGGCACAGCTGATCCGGGGCTCCAAGGTGGCATTGTTAATAACTGAAAATAAAAAAAAATTAATTAAAACTAGAGTATTGAAAGATTACAAAGTGGTCCTCAACTGGATTTTTGTAGCATTGATATGAAAGTCTTCTCAACACATCTAATCAAGCAGAAAATATGGTTCGTGTACTTCATCTGAAGCAATACACTTACACATATAAACATATCATATGTGCCAGTTTTGTCATCCTGGCTAACATACGTGAGAAATAAGACATCTATACATTTTGGCAGATGCCCACTCAAGCACAAAAGTATACAACTCCTCTCACTTCATGAAGTGACCAGAGCAAAGTCCTATTGAAACTTATCATACAAAACTCATTTCAGAACATTGAACTTATACCTTTTCCTTTGTTATTGATGATGACTTTTCTGTTGTAGCTATTGGAGCTGCCGTAGACTTCAGTCCTTCATCTTGCCACACAGGGGAACACTGGACCACTTCTGATCCATAAACTTCAATAGAACCATTCTGGAGATCCCTTAACTCCTTCATTGGTTGTATTTTCTCATTCGCTGCCATGTCTGGTATGTATGTTACTTCTACAATGTAAGAAGTTCCGATAAGGTACTTTGACACCTGTTTTCAGAGACCATCTTCCTTATAGAATCACTTATGAAGAGACAATTTATTTGAAAATCCATGTAACAAATTCTATTTTGAGAGACTATCTGTTTTTCTTGAAATACCACAAATCTGTAGCTGTTGGGGTTTTCAAAGGAAAGGTTCTACTGTCTCATGTGTAGAAATGACTTTACAACTTTCTACTCATAAAGCATCAACATAAAGGATTATGATGGATAAAACAAGTAATTAAGTTATCTTGATCTGAAGATCTGGGATAGAAGAACTGCACCATATACTTTCTAAACATATCAAAATAATAAATAATACAGTTTGCTTTAAAACTAAAACATTTCTACTAAGCATGCACAAGTAATACACTGTTCTTGTATTTTTTTATCTTTGTCAACTTACCAGACAGACATCCTGTGAAGTTCTGGACGTCTCTGTAGAGTTCCTTAACATCATATATATCAGGATCTATAACAAGCCCTCCAACAAGTATAGTATCCAGATCATCTAAGGGAAATTCTGTAGTCTCTACTTTAGCTCGAGCCTCTCTGTTCAACTGTCAATGAGAAACAAGGTCTGACTAAAACTATGAAGCGTTCTTACATATACTAAAGATCTATAGTACTGGGATAATCAATGAGAGAAAGAAATCTCATTATTTTCACATACAAAGAGAACTTAAGTGTTTAAACCTTGTCATAGGAGTTATCCTTCTTTGTCAATTTCCTCTCTTATACAATCAGCAAGCTTGAAGCTGCAAACCTTTAAAAGTAGATGCAATGACCTTCTGTTTATTTACTTTCAAAATTTTAAAGATACTCTTTGATCAAACTTAATTTTTTGGTCAAATTTTTTTGTTTTTAGAGTCACTGACAATAAAATTTGTATAATTGATGTTAGTTTTATTTCGATTGATCTTTTGATAAAAAAAATCCCATGATTTTAATTTGTTGATCTTCTATTTTGAAATACATGTAAATGAAATTAACACCATAATAAAATTTTCTGGTTTCATAACACGTGTTTTATGTTTTTTAGAATGAAAAAAGAATTTATTTCCCTCCATACCAATAGACAAGATTAGATCAATGATTGGCCTGATATCATACTACCATCATGTATTTTGATGGTTCTGTAACTTACTATAAAGTACATGTATAAGGTGTACAATAGCATTCCTATGAAAAAGAAATGAACTTTGCCGATGTTCTCTAGATACAAGTTTTACATTCAGACAAAGTTCGTTTTGGATGGTTAAAAGGGAATTACATACATGCAAAAAGGAGTGCTGACTAGACCAGGGCAAAAAAATCAACATACCCACTATGAATTGAAATAAATGCAGAAAGTGTAACAGAAATCCAAATATACAGAAAGACTGATAGTAAACAGGTGGACGAATGAGCAAGTGGTATAGGTGGATATTTACAGGTAAAAGGGTCAGGAAACATATAAGAAGACAATCAAATTTACGAACAGAGAAGTATTGTGATATAAAAGTGAACAGGTAAAAAAATATATAGGTAGACAGGTGATCAAATTTACAGGTGGAGAGGTAAGGAAATATATAGGTAGACAGAAAATCAAATTTTCAAGTGGACAGGAGATCAAATTTACAGATGGCTTGGTCAGCAAGTATACAGGTAGACAGGAGGTCAAAATTACTGGTGGGCAGATCAGAAAGTATGCAGGTAGATAGATAAATTTAATGGATGGACAAGTCTGCAAGAATACAGGTAGACAACTTTAAGTCTTCATATAGACAAGTCAGTCAGTATGCATGTAAACAGATAATCAAGTTCAAAGGTGGACAAGTCTGCAAGTGTACAGGTAGATGGATAAAAAAAATCAATGTATATTTTTCCTTTTAATGAAATGAATCTATCAGAATCCTTCACATTTGTTGTTAAAATATCTGGTTAGATTTAAAAATTGAGTATACAGTATTTCTCAGTAAAGAAAAACTTTTTGTATAGTGCAATGTATTAGTCATGTGTGAAAGATAACCCAGAACCATGCGTCTCCTTCAGAGAACAAAAAGTTTCAATTTTAGTCAATTATTAATACATGGTGATCTAAACCTAAATCTATATACATATGTCCTGCAATATTAATTACACTCAATATCTAAATGTTGAAATCAATCATAGGTTGGTTAAAAATGCCATAGATAAATATATATTAGGGTGCACAGCTTTCTTGTGCTTAGACCACTTCTGAAATAAAACCAGAAATGAAATATCTTACAGACAAAAATGATGTCTTTCTGTGCATATTCCCTGGATGTAGGTAATACAAAGTTGATTAAGTCAAACTGAACTTTATCATTTTGACAATATTTGCAGAAAAAAACTCTGAATACAGGAGATAAACCATCCATCAGACAAACAAAGAGGAGTTAATTAATATGCCAACATCTATTTGTAATGGAGGAATACAAAAAAAAAAAAAAAGAAAAAGAAAAGGGAAAAAAAGCAAGAAACAAGAAATTGTATACAACTTAATTGCAATGGTCTCAAAACTCATTCATACACATTTGGTATTTATCATTGGCCATGTAGGAACAAATGTCCCTGTACTGGTGGAATGGACAAAGTATTCTGAATAGCATATGTGATGTTCTATTAATCTGTTGGTATTTATTTAGAGTGGTGTATAACACTAGTAAGATTGGTCTCTGTAATAAATTTAGGGAAAAGGGAAACAGACTCCAGAGTTCAAGACTGATGCAACAAGCTACAATATAAAGGGAGACAACAAATGTACAATACAAAAGTAAAACCAGTATGTACACATGTACATGTACACCACTGATCTTGATTTAACGGTTCTATATAGGGTTCAAAACATTTCCATGCAATAAATAAGTTGTCATTTCACCAAATACCTTTACATCGTTTTGAAATTGAACTCTAGGTTTTTGGTAATATAATTGCATTACATGTATTTCTTACATTTTACAATACAAGAAAATGTTATGCTGCTGTACCATGCCATGTTATGGAATCATTTCCCAATTGCA
>JACSZP010044631.1:4080-16617 GCA_016161895.1 Pinna nobilis | reverse complement strand
ATGTTCTTTTCTATTCTGTTGGACCAGTCTATTACGGTCTGCAGTGGTGAAAGGGTTAAAATCATCATGATGAAATTAGTTCAACTCTTTATAGTTCACTGACATTTTTATTAGATACTACAAGAAGCATTGACCTTGATAAACTAACAAGCCGTATTCCCTACTATAAAACCTACCAAAAGTTGAATCCATTGCTGTATCATTTGATTTTTCAGGTTCATTTATTATTGAGTAAGTTTTCATTATAAAACGGCTCACTGACCCGATAAAGAAAAGCTGGGGAGTAAAAGGTTACTCCAGTTAGTTCAGCACCGGCATAACACACAATTTATAGTGCAATTTAGGTTTAAAAAAATAGACTATATTAAATAAAGGTTTATTTGTTTTCTAGTGAGGTTTATTGACATAAAACCGGATCTTAAATACTTGTATTTTATGTAGTTTATTCATTTGTTTGTTTTATTAGTGTTTTAAGCTTCTTAAAGCATTATTTCAGTCATAAAATGGCGGCATCTAGCTTACGGCCAGACTGTTCAAATGTTCAAAATCTCGGAATTTCCTATTACAATATCGCGTGTTGGCTTATTGGAATGTATTTTATTTAGTGCAACATGACCTTGTTAATGTACACATTGTTGAGGCAATGGTTTCTTACTGTTGTGTGCATTGTTGGACCAACGTTTGCTCATTGTTGTAAGCTTTATTAGGTTAACATTGGTCTTTTATTGTTTACATCGTTGGGTCATCGTGGGTTCATTGTTGTGTGCATTATATTCCAACGTTGGCTTATCTGTACATATTGTTGTTCCAACGTTGGCTTATCTGTGCGTATTGTTGTTCCAACGTTGGCTTATTGTTGAATGTATTGTCGTTCCAACATTGGCTTTTTTCTTAATGCTGTACATATTGTTGTTTCAACGTTGGTTTATTGCTGTACGAATTGTTGTTTCAACGTTGGTTCATTGTTGTGCGCATTGTTATTCCAATGTTGGCTTATTGTTGTGCGCATTGTTGTTTCAACATTGGCTTATTGTTTTGCGCATTGATGTTTCAACGTTGGCTTAATGCTGTACGTATTGTTGTTCTAACATTGGCTTTTTGTTTTACGTATTGCTGTTTCAACGTTGGCTCATTGTTGTGCGCATTGTTATTCCAATGTTGGCTCATTGTTGTGCGCATTGTTATTCCAATGTTGGCTTATTGTTGTGCGCATTGTTATTCCAATGTTGGCTTATTGTTGTGCGCATTGTTCTTTCAATGTTGGCTTATTGTTGTGCGTATTGTTATTCCAATGTTGGCTTATTGTTGTGCGTATTGTTTCCAATGTTGGCTTATTGTTGTGCGTATTAATGTTCCAACGTTGGCTTATTGCTGTGCGTATTGTTGGATCAACGTTGCCAAATTGTTGCGCACATCGTTGATCCAATGCTGGCTTATTGATGTGTACACTGTTTTTCCATCGTTTGCCATTGTTTTGTGTATATTGGGCCAACGTTTGATCATTGTTATGCACAATTTGGAACCGACGTTAGCATATTCTATTTCTATGCAGTGGTGTGCGTATTTTGAGAATTGACGTTGAACACTTGAATTCTTTATCATCGATCTTATATAAACCCAAGCCGCTTGTCCAGGCCTATTTTTTATCAAATGAAATACACTACAGTAATTTTGTATCATATCTTCTAATTTATGTCTACACTTTCCATATTTATATGTAATCATGAAATTCTTATACAAAAACTTTTCATTTAATTGGTTCTTTTGTTTGTTCAGCACGTTCTATTTCGAAATAATTCACAAAATCTACTTGAAATCAAATTAAAATTTGATAGACGTTACCAGACTATATAGTTCTTACTTAACTTTTTCTGAAAATCGTGATGATTTTACTTCAAAATGTTTTGACGATAACATCCTCTCTCGTCAAAAACTATAAGAAACATCTTTGGTTATCAATAAAGCTGTTATAAGTCAGCATCAATCCTCAAATCTAAATATTATTGTTGTTTACCTACTTTGAAAACTGAAAAATAAGCGGATTAAAAAAAACTTTTAAACAAATAGTCGGCATACCAAAGGATATCAACTGTGCTTCATTCTTGGTTGACATGATATTTGTACAAGACCCGCTGTAATATTTTCCGCTGACAAAAAAAAAACAAAAAAAAAAAAAAAAAAAAAAAAAAAAAACAATAATTCACTGTGAAATATATGAAGTGTTTTCCGTAAGTAGTTCCCCTATTGTAATGTTAATTATTGGGCAAGGGTTATCTATAAAAGTGAATATGAGAACATACAAAACAGCAGAAAGTAAAATATTGGTTCTATATTTAATTTTGATTAACGCATGGTCTTTTGATCATCGCTCTTTATAGAAAAAAAGTGTGACTCAGTCAATCCTGTTTGAATTAACAGCTTTATTTGTAGAGTATTCCGTCTTCGCCTACATATCTCAACTCCAGCTGCTCAGCCAATCGGAATCAAGTTTTGGTTGCAAGTGAGAAAATTTTCATTCTTAAGTAAATTCTTAAGTATTCAAAAGAAATCAAAGATGGTAGATGCCTAAAGGATATACAAATCTATCAATCAAGCGACAGGTAAAATTATGGCTAAATCTAAAAGCGACAGCATTCACTGTGACGTTATTCTTGCCAATGCTGGATACCATACAAGTTAAAAATTTACTCAGTAAGCCTAAAACTGAAACGTTGACTTTAAGAAAACTGTCAGACTTAAATAAATGCTTAGGTCTTATAATGGACAGCCAAGAAGTTTACATTCTTGGATAAGACCCTTATAGTCGTATAATCACTGGATCGATCCATTCTGATTTTCACGTGAACCTGTTGATAGATGATGTATCATAAACAGGATAAATTTTCTTGTCGGGCACCTGATGTCAATCTGTGTGAGCATACTTATAATAAGAATTTATCAGTCAATTTGAAATTCATTTCATTTAGTTCCAAAACGGGATGTGCAGCACTGAGAAAACGGATGTCAGTAGCATTCAGATTCCGCAATTCATCATTGGTGCCTAAAAACCCCCATTCATACGACACGATTTGCATACATAAGTATTAATTGCATATGTGTAAATTTACTTATGTGTGCAATGTATGTCGTATGAACTGATTTACTTATATGCAACTCCTGCGCAAATAAGTAGATTTGCACCAGGTCAGTTTTGCTCATATGTTGTAGCAATTTTCTGCCTCTGTGTGAAAATTTTGTCGTGTGAACGCACAGCAAATTTACTTACATTTTGCTGTATGTATAAGAATCGTCGTAATATTCTGTTTTATATCATCTCTTATTTTAAGCGCTGTTAGGGTTTGTAAGACTTGACGGGAACGTATTAAGCATAGAAAATGGCAGCCTGCAAACGAGGAAGAACTAATAAGGAGCGCATCTGTATGGTAGTTAGCAACAACAAAATAAATTCCCATGATAAATAGCAGAGGATCCCACTTTTTCTTCTCATTCAGACTGAACCCCCACAGTCCGCTGGGTAGGGACCAAATTACTTTCTACATGTAGCTTTTGTAAAAGATTAAAGAAAGTCCTTTCTCAAAGGAAAGTTCTGGTACCAGTCATTGTAATCAAAGTTTGTCACGGATAGTGCTGTTGTATCAGATAACATAACGACCTTTCCATTTGTCTTGGAACATTGTCATTATGTCCGTGCTTTGACACGATGGAAATGCCAATTTCAATGTTTTTCTCAGGATTTTCTAACGGTTTTTAAACTTCGTCGGAACGCGTAGCAAATATTATTTTACTTACGTGAGGTTATTTCCTCATGTGCAAATTTACACACAAGTAATTTTTCGTCGTATGAATGGGGTAAAATTACATCGAATATAAATATTGACCATTGATTTTATATAATATTCATTTATTCCTCTTTCTTTCTGTGAAAAAAAATCCTGCATCCGCGCCTGACATCATTAGTACTGTTATGAAATATACCTTGAACTGGATAACCATGAGATCTTTGGTTGATTAAGTGAAATTTTCGTCTCATCTTGACAAATTGAAAAAGTAGAGGACCACGATATAATATTTCAATATAGCTTCACCTTCATTACGTTACGTGTCACCGCGGGAGACTAGCTATAAAGCACAGCACCAATATCGAAAGTATGTAAAACCGTTATTGATTTGAATTAAAAGAAAATAATTTTTGTTAATAATCCTGAGGTTCAAAGATTTCCGATGTAAATGTTTAATATTTTTGGGCGTCAGCCAGTTACGGGGATCATAATACATCCTATTTTAGCTCTATATTTCTCTACAATCTGTTTCATTTATAAAATATTGAGTTCACATCTGAGTCATCGTCATTTAAGGGTATTGATTATCTTCATTTTTAGAATGAGTTTTATTGCAGTAGCTTATCAAAAAGTTGTGGGCCACGCGAAAATGTCTAAAATACTCTATTTGTAGAGTAAATGTACAATAAACATATCATAAAAATAAAATTGTGAACATTTTGACCCCCGTACCGTGGTATACGATGGGTAATGGATCTCTCTCTCTCATACTTAAAATTCTTAAAAGATCCACCAGTGTATAATGTGTCTAGTTACATTTTCAGATTCGTACAAAGAATGACCTACTGACATGAATATTTCGCATGCAGCAAATTTAAACGGAAATATATGTAAATCAAGATGATTTGAGTTGTCGATAAATGTAAAATTCTAGTTATCAGCAATGATGAAGTGAAATGTTGTAAAGTACACGAATAAACTTCATATATCTATATTCATCGATATATATATATATAGACTGGTGGTGACTGACAAATAAGGATACTTCAACACCAAATTACCATATGAAGCAAATCACGATGTACATGTACAATTGTGGATAAAAACCACAAGTTCATATCCCTTTTTCATCCAAATTTGTCTTAAAACGGGGGGAAATGTAAATTGAATACGTCGAATAGACAAATTCAGAATAAAGTTAATATCAAGTCGGTTTCCATTTTTTTCTTTTTGGATGGCTTAGCTTGAATAGATTTTCTGATTTAGATGAAACGCAAGAATTTTACCTATATTCTTTTAACAATCACATGTCACTTTTTAAAAAAAATGTGATAGTTGAAGATACCATGCAAGGGGCAATTAAAATGCAAACACTGAAAAGCAGACAAAACCATGACCAAAACAAAAAGAGACAATAACACAGGAGAGGATCCCCAACAAAATATTCGGGATTGAGTTCAGGTGTTCCGGAAGGGTAAGCAACTCCTGCTCCGCGCGCGGCACCCGTCGTGTTAAGTTGATGTTGTTCTAATATGTCTCACCGCTCAAGAATCTTTCACTCATGTGAAGATGTCATAGAATAACAGTGAGGGTCTATATATCAGCTTAAATACAGCCTGTGCCACTTAAATTTCAGAAAAGTCGTCAATTAGTTACTTATGTATAAAACTTAAGATAAGCGAAACCAAGGACTTATAAACAGTTTAAATAAGTCCTTGGCGAAACCAAGGTACATGTATTTTATGTCAAAGTAAATAAAGTAAATTTTCAATAACTGACCTGACAATTTTACCATGAGTTAAAAAAATCCTCGGAAATAGGTAAGTTTTGAATTAACTTGTTGGATATGAAAATTATAAGTGGACTTACATGTACTTTTCATTGCTAAAAAAACCAACTTAACAGATGCGTGTCAGCTTCATATTTCCAACTAAAAATTGCTTAATTCACATTTTTATTTAAGTAAATGCAACAAAATGGCAACATGCATGTACTTCGGCCAACCCAATTCCCCCGTATGATTCTGAATACATAAAGATAAATTCAAAACACTAGCTTCATGGTTATATTTTTATGTGCCCTATGTGTCCGGCGAATGAAACGGAGTTAGCGTTCTTTCACAAATTTACCGGTAGATGGCACTGCGTAGACGCCATCTTTTGAGAACGCTGCAACAGGCGACAAACTAGGCGAACTAAAATGCACAGGGGAGGAAGAAACGAAGCGGGGTTTGTATAAATGCCCATGTCATTTGTTGCAACATATTTTCCTTGTTGTATTGAAATAGATTCTGAGAAAATAAAACGGTTCCCCATTACATTATCTGTAATTTACATAATACATCGTTAAGTCACAATAAGTGAATAACTTGAATAAGACAAGTGGTTACGGCTGGCGACCGAAATTCCCCGTTATTACGATAATTTACCGAAGTTCCTCGTTGATCAACTAAACTATTCACTGATTTGACGAACGTTTTTCATGGAAGGACAGCAACTTAGTCATTCGAATATACTTAGCGTACAATACTCGTATTGCACGACTTTTAACTTGTATCATGTTCACAGAAAAATCCAGTAAGAGTTATCGCCCCTTTGTCATGTTTTCATTCTCAGTCAGGCTTGTTCTTTGTATGAATTTCTTGTGACCTTAATATGTTTTAATACAAGGTCCAAGTTAAACAGTAATGGGTTGTCATATTAGAATGTGGAATTAAACCCAATATTGTGATTATATGAGCAGGAAGTCAAGATGAGCGATTGTCCTTGACAGATTTACAGTCTTGTCTGGCATATAGATTGAAAAATTGAATTGAAAGTGATTAGTGAATATTTCAGTCATATAGCAATATCACTGAGTTTTGCTCTGGCAAATGTCAATGTTAACCGTTGATTAGTTGATGTGTCTGCAAAATACTGTCCCGTTGGCATGTGTACTGTATATTCAATATTGTCAGATAGTTCTGCTAGAGGATCTAGTAAGTTATTTGTGAAAGTATAAGAAACTGTTATTCCTTGATGCACTACTAGTTTTGAAGCAGTTATTGAATGAAAGCAGTTACCAAATGGTGAAGAATAGAGGTAGGCCTACATCTAATGACATTCTGTGATTTACTTTTTATCTGCCGTCTAGTGAGACAATCATAATTTATATAATTTAACAGACAGAAAGAAAAAATCACAAAGTGTCATTAGCTATACCTCTATTCTTTACCATTTGTTTACTGCTTTCGTTTGGTAACTACTTCAGGACCAATAGAGAAGATAGATCAAATATTTACCTGTCCTGCTGTTCAAGTGGAAAATAGAAATTCTTATGGTTGTTAGACCATGACAGTACATAATGCCATGTCATACTCATATCACATGTATTAAACGAGATAATATATATGTGAATTGTGTAATCCTGTGATAAATTTATCTTGTAGGAAGTTGTTCATCGGTGGACTAAGTTGGGATACAGATCAAGGTGAGAAAATATCAAAGCTGAAAGCCAGCATCTAGCAAATCAGAGAGAAACATTGATGTTTTTCTTTTCTTCTTGTTTGTGGTTGGACATTTTCATCACAATCTATATAAGACTTACCTGGCTTTTGTTGTTTTCTTGTTTAATGTTCCACTCAAGATTCTATCTCTCACTTGGAGACATCAATGGATGCTGGAGAAGGGCATGAGATTTTGACCAATGTTCAGAGTTGGGGATCATTTAGGGCTCTTTTATGCGCAAACGTGTGACCTAAGTTTTTCTTACATCTCACGTGAAGGACAATAATAGCTTACTGCGTTCCACCAAGTCTGGAAAGGCTGCACCCCACCTGACCATCACACTGTTGAGTCATGTCTAATCTATTGTAATCCTGTATGCCCTGGCTTTGTACCTGTATTACTCTGTTTAAGTAATATTAATTTTCTTGCAATGCACAGTGTTTGGTGTGAACTGAAGTTGTGTTGCCATTTAAATAGTAAGAATGACTTTTCTGAAGGCATTATTTTGGGTTGGTAATTTTTTTTAAATTTTTTGTTTATCTTAGTAGTTTACACAGAATTGAAAGTGTTTCACTTTGAATGCTGTAAGTGATGGAAAATATACTTAAATTTAAAATAATGGGAAAAAATCCTTGAAAATTGCTGAAATTCCTGTACAGGATGCTTGAATTTCATTTCCCAATTCCCAGGTGAATAAACAGCCTTGATAAGACACTGTGATCATTTGATTCTGCCTTGAGGATTATGATTTTCAATCAAGTGTTTGAAAGCTGTGCTATTAACTTATGTGTTTGTGTGATCATTGAAATATAACATCAGTTTTCAATAAAACGGAATGTTGATGTATGTATATGTTCCCTTGCAAGTTGCATTTTAGTAACAGTTGTCATTCTGGCAAAAAGTGCTTAAATTCAGTAGAGACTGTATTTTTATGTTATCAATTTCTCTGCTTAAATCTGATACACAACATCAATTTTTTCTCTTCTAGATTCCCTATTGGGTTACTTTAGTCAATATGGAGAAGTCATCGACTGTGTTGTGATGAAAAATCAACAGACTGGCAAGTCACGAGGCTTTGGTTTTGTAACATTCAAAGATCCCCAATGTGTGGAAACTGTATTGACTGTTCCTTCCCACTCAATTGATGGACGTCAGGTAATGCTATAATTAACTAGTGGGCAAATAGTGGAGTAGGTCAGATCATGATTCTTGATAGATTACTGTGTCACAAAAAAGATCTAAAAGACAACTCCTATGATGGCTGTCAACTTTGAATTAAATATCAACCTGAATTTGAAGGCAGGAGTGGTCAAATAAGTAAGGCGTCATTAATCTAGATGTCTGTCCGTCAGTATCTTACTGGGCATTTTTCCCATTAAAAAAACCACTTTACTTACTGGTTGGCTAGTTTAAAAGTCCCACTCAAGAGTCTTTCACTTATATGGAGATGTCACTATTTGCTAGTGTAGGGTGATAAATTTGACATATGCTTGACACTTCTGTTCATTGAGCAGGGGGGTACTTTAACATACAAACAGCCACTGTGACATGGGACCTTGTTTGATACTGTCTCTTCAGAATGACAGAGATAGTCAACTGCAGTTCATATTCAAACCCTTAACCTTACAATCAGATGGCAAACTTGCTAGCCACCGAGCCATGGCAGCCTCCATCACCCTACTAATTTGTCATTCATGTTATCCAAAACAAGGTTGCACAGACTTGACTGTGTCTTAATTATGATGAAATATTGGTTATAACTGGATGCATGCCTGTAACTTTTGAAATGTGACATAAAAGAATTTAACATTTGAAATCTCTTATTATTCTGTCTTTTTAATTTTCTTACAGGTAGATGCAAAAGCATGCAATCCAAAGGGAATCAGCAAGGTATATTATTAAGACATTCTCTTCACTGAAAGGTTTTGAATTTTGAGATTGTCAACCTTATCAAATCGTAAGGACTTTCGGATGTCATTGGCTTCATTATAGCTTCAGACAGGTCACAGTATATCAGCTGTGTTGCCATGTGAACATATCTTAAATACAATATTTCTATTTTCTGAGAATTATGGAAGAATTAGAGAAAGAAAGATTTTGTTTGTTTTGTTTTGTTGTTGTTTAACGTCCCACTCAAGAATATTTCACTCATATGGAGACATCACCGTGTGCCATGAAGGGCAACAAATTTTGCCTGTGCTCGGCACTTATGGCCGTAGAGCAGGGAGGGTTCTTTAATGTGCCAACACCTACTGTGACAAGGGACATCGGTTTTTACTGTCTCATCCGAAAGACAGGGACGGGCAACTGCGGAGTGGCGCTACGGGAATCGAACCCCGGACCCTACAAGTTGAAGTCGAACACGCTAACCACTCGGCCACGGAGGCCCCAGAGAAAGAAAGAAAAGTATGTAATGAAGATTTAACAATAGCAGACATGATTTTAGTCTGCTTTAAAGCGGAGTTCAGCTTTCTGGCTGAAAAGATTCCGATTTTTTAAAGTCAATTCCGTTTTTTCAAAAATCCGGATTTTTATCATTTCTTTTCCGTTTTTGGTTTCAAATTAGAAAAGAAGCCAAACACAGTTATAAGAAGCGATCTGATTGGACGCTAGACCGCATACAGCCAATTAGGGTTCTTGTTTCTTATCAGTTGGGAAACAATACTTGGGCATGGTGCATCATGGCTTCATGCTCCCGAATTGTGGACAGAGATTTGGATACTAAAACGGCCGATAAAGGCATAAAAAACGTTTGGAAATGGGAGTGGCTAGAGCGGAAAGTAGGGGATGAGCTCGTAGGACGATTCATAAGAAAGTTAAATTCAAGAGAGATGGTGTATAATGTAAAATTTAATATAAAAGTATGTAATGATTTTAGTTTGTTGTAAAAAAAAGTACGTTTCACCTCCTTCTGACATCAATTGAAAACAAAATTGTTGTGTATGGAAAACCTTTTGTGTTTGTTTTTCTTGTTATTATTATGAACTATTCTTTACATACTTTTTTATTGAACTTTAAATTGGCACTAAATTCTCATGTTTCAAAGTATGAAATTGAAATTCTCTTCTAGAAATTATGATAGGTTTCCTTTTTTACAAAAATAATACAATTTCTGGTAAAAGAAAATTGAGATTTTAAAGTTTAAATTAGGTGCCAGGAGACCCCCAGAATGCAGGATTTTGCATCATTTACCCCTTAATCGGCCCCTCGACCACCGGCCGTAAGGACACCTAGCTTCGCGAGGTGTGATACTCGCTTCGCAAGTCCACTTTGTCCAACTTAAATCAGTTTCAGTTTTTTTTCTTAAACCCTAAAATCATGTCCGCAATAGTGAGCATCAAGATCCTTTTAGGATCTCCTATTTTCTTATATCAGTGTCTCCATTGCAGTTCAAAATATCAAATGTAAATCAAGAACACTGGCTTGCTTCATTGGACTACTTTATTTTCAAAATTTTTGTCCTAGAGGAAGTTTTTTGTATTTTATATCTTGAATACAACAGCTAGGATGACCAAACTTCAAGTTTTGAAACTAGATTCCATCTTTACATTCATGCAGTCATCCTGTTACAAAATAAAAGTAAAGGAAAAGAGAAACACACAATTCAAAGAATTTTATGACCTTTGTTTGTTGTTGGGTATAAATAATGATTTCTTTTCTTTCAGGGCCCTAAAGGAGGTGGCGGAGGAGGTGATGGTGGAGAAAGGAGAGGAGGGGGAGGAGAAAGAGGCATGGATCCTTCAAAGGACAGGAAAATATTTATGGGAGGATTGCCTAATGTGGATGAGGATTTCTTAAAGAATTTCTTTGGACGTTACGGCAAGGTATTTAAATGACACTGCATTTACATTGTTTTTTGACAGAAGTCGAGAGAGATTACTGCCATACTTTAAGTCCCGGCTCACCAAGCTCAGATAAAATGGATTCATTTCTTGACTAAGACAGGAAAATACTAAGGAATGACTGGCTTTGAATGGCAAAGATCCTTCAATGTATCGGATAAAAAATCTACAGCATAGCTTTAATTAGGAAAAGATTGCATCTGTGTGATACAGCCTGAGCCACAGTGTCATAGACATAATGTAAAAAGAAATGAAAATGTTTTAGAAATCACAATTTATCTAAAAAGCTACCACTTGCAAACCTGTCTGTATTTGTGCATACAGAAGAGTAGTAGACCATGGTGCTATATTTTTGTTTGTTTCTGTACTTTTTACACCACTTTTGAAGGTCTTTTAGTATATAGTGGTAGCCAGCTTTTAGTGGTGAATGAAGGGTATAGATATACCGGGATCGAGACCACCTGCTGACCAGTTTGTGAAATGTCTTTGATGCCGTTAATTTATAAAGACTGACATCTGCTAGCCACTGTGGGCATTATTACCTAATGTCTACATTTTGCACATCTGTGTTTTAGTTCTTGACTTTCATTGCTAAATTACATCTTTAACAGATAGGCCTAACTTATTTGAATATATAGGACCCATCACAAGGTACAAAATATGTACTATTTTTACACAGCAATGAAAATTTTTTAGCCAGAAAATTAGTCAATTACAATTATTTTTAGCCAGTTTTCCCCAAAATTAGTCGATGGCTAAATTGGCTACCTACAGGGTGAGCCCTGATTTGAATTAGCTTCATAATGTAAATTCACTTAGCCAAAATGATTCTTTACCCTCCAATGCATTGAGGCAAGGCAAGCTTGCATGTTGATGTATTTAACCTTGTATTGATTTTACTGCTTTCATTTTAATTTTTGGTGTTTTAGGTACTTGATGTCACAATAATGGTGGACCAACACAATAAAAAATCTAGAGGTGAGTGAATGATAGTAACTAGATCAATACTTTCAACAGATTGTCCATGGAAAAGAACCCCGCTGGAATTATCCTTCGTGCATCAGTGTCAGAATGCCATGTAATTCAAAAAGAAACTATTCTGTATAATACATAAAACTATTATATAATTCATACCAAAACATAAGAATTTTCTTACTTTTTAACATAAAAGAATATGTTTTGAAATTAAGGTGCATTGTGTTTCAATTACCAACACCGACAGAACCCTTAAAAGAACCTATACAGTATTTGGTTTCCTTCACAAAACAACTCTAGTCATTGATAGTCCGACGAAGGGAAATATAAAAATATGCTATTGATTTTGAACAAATGATCTGATTCATTTTGCTGAAAATGTATAATGAAGAACAAGAGTAGAGAAGGTGGTCAGATATTTACCTGTAATGTAGGAAGAATATGCTGGTCAGATAT
>JACSZP010044624.1:0-16236 GCA_016161895.1 Pinna nobilis | reverse complement strand
CACTGCTGGCCGTAGAGCAGGGGGGGGGGGGGTTCTTTAACGTGCCAACCAACACCTACTGTGACACGGGACCTCGGTTTTTACTGTCTCTCATTTATAAATAGATCATTCGTATCAAATCAAATTAACAACGCTTGTAAAACTGATTTGCATTTCATTTCAATTTTTGTTAAATAATCAAACGCCACTTTGAAACAAAAGTCGTAAATATAATTTACACTACGCCAATTAAGTCATACTTCTGTATCAAAAGAATGATATTAATAATTATTCTGCTGTACGAGTATAGCCACTTTCTATAGATAAAACATCATATTTCTAATTTCCTCGTATATCTTTTAGCATTAAGCATGAGTTATGTAAATCGAATACATACATTAATTGTGCATACTCTTTTATATTACAAAATCATTTGATTTGATTGAGTGCAATCAGTTCCACCCAAAAGCACATCAATGGACAACAGTGGAGCAACTGAAATTCAGAATATTTAGCGATTTTTGTCCATAAATGATCAGAGAGAATAGAGCAACTGCAAAAATCTGTACATTTTTTTACACAAATCGGAAATCTCACTACCAAAAAGTACAAGAAACTGTCAAAATGTTAAAATGCGAATAGCTAACTTCCTCATCGGTGTGTTTAATGCAGCTTAAAAACAATTTAATGTATTAAATGTATAATTTGAATAATACTCTAACAATATTCATAACATAAAGGCACGTTTATAAAGGTGTCATCAGAAAGAGGGCGCCGAACTTTATCAAAGTAGTGCACTGATATTCATCATCATCTTCATCGTCGTCGTTTACTCACTTACGGTTTTTGTCTGATTATTATTAAGGTTCACAATCCAAACTATTTCAGCCTCACAATTTCGGTGGAATTGACATCTTTTGACACCACTTTTCACCTTGGTTTAAGTGATATTCACTTTCTTGATCAGGGTATGAGCTAGAATACGCACAATACGTCTACTAACTATAATTCACAAATAACCCTTCGGGCCCTATCGATGCAAATGTTGCTAAGGACAGGCAAACAAAATGAAGTAAAGGGAAAAGATAGAAAGAAGAAAATTATACCGAGAAAAAACACTCAATATGAGAATTCTATTGCGGCAGTAATCTAACACATTAAAATTCAAATCATTGTACCATGCAGGGTAAATTGGTTAACGTTAGACCAACTCTTTGAAATCTTTATCATTACTGGCGTAATGTACAGACCGTGGTAAATATGAATAAACAGAGCAGCTTTCGACAGTAAAAGTAAGTGTACTTTTCCCACAAGGAAAACGCCAACTAGAGCAGAACGGCGATGTTTAAACACGAATGGATTTATCCTGTACCCGATACAGAAATAAAAGATGTTAAGCCTTCCATGACCAAGGTTCTGCGTTTATTGGTATGACTTTTTTGACCCACAAAGAACATTATATGACGAATGTCTGTTTCCATCGGAGAATCAACGATGTAATGAAACATATGATCAATGAATCAGTATACGGTCCTATATCCTACGTCCCAGGAGGACTGAAATTACTGTTGAAGGTAAAACTCTGTTGCTGACAAAAATAACTCAATGGGATGAGTTTCCGTCTAAAAGAAATAAAACGTATTCAAAAAATTCTTTACGCATAATTTTACATATTACACATTGCATTTGGTTTGTCAAATGATACCGAGTGCTTAAGCAAATTGAAATCTACAAAATATCTATCTAAATGCCTTTGCTAAAGAGACTATTTTATATACACGTACAAATGTACCTATAGAAATGAAGATATTAATGCAAATTTGAACAGATAATTGTTTGAATACATGATAATTGTATTGTATGACAATCCTATTTCTTAGGATAATATGAATAATATCGAAAAACTTATCACAGAAATCAAAAAGCAAGTCAAACCAGAGCGGCTGAATAAATAACAAGAAGTTATCTCCCCTCCCTCCTTATCCTGTTAGAGTATAACCTACTGGTACCAGCTGCCCAAAATAACATAACAAGTTACACTGTTGTAAAGAAACATTCACATACTACCAGCTGCGAAACGGACCAATACTAAACAACAAATAAACAATATGTACACAACAATCTACAAAATGTGGCTATGGAAGTGCGTTAAAAATAGCCTCTCCAACTTTTTTTCATTGTTTATAACACACCTGAGTATCTCAGTACAGGACAATGCCCTTCTATGACACATTTCACGTTTTAATGACTTTTTCACCTTATGTAACCCCAAGGCAGACAATGACCATTAAAATATAAAAGAAAAAGCCTCCATCTACAATTCATCTAAATAACTTTTCAGAGTTTCATTCCTACGGTTTATTGACCTTTGAGTGGTAAAAAACGATATCCTATGGCGCTAGTAAACCCGTTTAGCTTTAATGAGCTTTAAAATGCTGATTTTCGGCCTCTAAAAGTGTTCTCTCTGGCTTTAATCACAATAGCTTTATCATTTGACCTATCTGACATACTTGAGAGAATGATAGGAGCCCTCAACATTATGCAAAGTATTCAGATTCTGTAAATCGACGTAATGAGGGCCAAGGATTTAAAATGAAATAAAATTTGTTGAATAACCTATCGTTTCTTCTAAAGAAATATATGTATACAACAGTCCACTCAGACCAGCAGTACAGAAAACTGATATAATACAACTAAAACTGAACTCAGGACATAATGCATCTGTACCGGTACCCACACTAACCTTCGATACAGAATTTTAATTTAGGACAGAATTTACTATGGAAAAAGAAATGACATAAGGAAAGCTGGTGAGATTTGATACAAATCCTGCCTTAAATCATTATATCTGTACTGTCCATGACATATGATTGCCATAACTGACAAGGATAAAATGATGATGTATCATGAGGTACGGAAGTTATAGACATTCGGGGGAAATTCTGTTCTTGGGCATGGCGGCCCAACACAACTTTTAAAAGGGGCTAACCAAGGGAATATTCGGGCCACGTCGAGATCAAATTAAGTATAATAATGATTTCAGAGAAAACATGTTTTTAGAGTTGACAATACTGAAGAAGCCAAAGCAGACGCACGCCAAGTGACGGAAAAAGTTCAAATATATCTTTTTACTAAAAGCAAGCGTTCACGCATGCTAAATACTGAGCAGAATTTGGAATTTCTATCGACAGGTCTACTCTCAACACCTTCCTAAATCTAGAATGCACTTCAGAAATTTCCAACGATCTACATGCTTTTCTCTTTCAATTTTCACTATAATTTTCTTAGAATTTATCTTATAGACAAATAAAAACCTGACAAAGTCTTTTTTCTGTCAGATTCGTAGTGTTGTCATGTGATTTCGTATAGTCGAATGTGTCACTAGCTGAACTCGGGCAACATGACTCTCGCACATCGCCAAGGTTAAGAAAGGTTGGAGGTAGTCCTTAAGTTAGTCAACTAAACCTCTATATTCTCGACATAGTATTGTCTCAGGAAATGTATAGAAAGACAAAGAGAACAGTTGAAAATAAATATCGAAAGATAAAAAAATAGCAATACAACTCGGATAAATGAAAGATGTTCAGACGTTCATTACACAGTCAATGGAGGAGGTTAGTTCGAAGTTATCCAAGTTTTATCCTAATCACTTTGTCAGCCCTCACTGCTAGTACCAGGATGGTCAGATAAGTTCCTTCTCTCTCTGCTAAATACATATAGTAATTTAATTGCATCCGACCGATGCTTGTTAATTAATCGGTTGGAATGCCTATATCTGGAGCTTTGCCAATCCCTGGGTCATTCACCTTGCCCCTTCTATCTACCAGATACGATGAGAGCTTTAAAAGTATGTAACCAGGTCATTGATAAAGCGAATTGACCAGAATATTAATCATACATACAAAGTACACGCCTTGCAACTGTTTATACATATTCCGCACGTAACATACTTTTAATCTCAATATTGCTCTAGTGTTCAGATGGCCGACAAAGTATAAAAAAATAAACATGATCGGAAATCATTGTTAAGATTTTATAATACCTAGACATATAAATATGTTCATATATGGATCAAAAGGGGTTTATGTAGTAATGGATCTAAACCGAACCTGCTTAAAAAATGTGATTTGCAAAATTATTTTGAGCAATATCTTAGTTAGGGTACTGTTTATATATATTTCATTTCATGCGTACCAATATTTACTAGCATTACTGTCCACCTGTTGTAGCTTGTTTTCCCGACGAAAAGTATCACCGGTAGAAAGGGTACAAAATGTTGTTACATTGAGATTAGTTAAATCTTATAAAAAAAGTAGATCAGATTTTTAGAAATCCTGAAAAAATCGAGTAATTTTTTTTTTATATATATAAAGATTTCAATCCGTATAATGGGAGTACAATTGGAAACGACACCGAGTAGAAGTTCGGACAGGTATTGGCTCCCAACTCTGGTTAAAATTCAGCACAAATGCCGAGATACCAGGCCCTCAACACCCAACATATGCAAAATATCTCTATATATTGATTCACCTTTTCCCGATATTACCTTGCTTACTAGACATCCCTGAAGATGCCCCTTAAATAAAGTATACGTGCAGCCGGTAGCAAATGGCTATGGGGCATACAAGGAAATACCCTTGTATATTGGACGTTGCTATGACGGCAGACAGACATGGCTAGTTACAGGGAGTATCTGTATGTTTGATCACACCAGTACAGTCGAGTGTTGGGTCAATCCTCATATATTTATTAAAACTTCACTAGTGTTGTGGTTGTTTTATCGACCACTATATATGACCTTGGGGATTGAGACAACAAATCGGGTGTCCGTATAAAGTATTCATGATTATTTATTTAGATCGAAAAATTATCTAATCACTAGTTGCTGTAGTGAAAAGATCGAAGGACAACGTTAAGGATATACCCGGGCGATAGCATTTGCTGTCCAGGTAGATTCCGTCAACCAATTGCACTACAAGTATAGCTTACATATGCCGTGGTGCATTACGGTTAACACGTAATTCTACATCTCTTTGTGATCCAGAGCGCTATTCTGCCCTTCTGAATGCTACAGTATACATTGTATTCTAATGAGTTTTTCTGTAGATACTATACATTTTGCTAAATGTAGAAATATTCAGAGTTTGATTGGCCTGTGACAGTACAGATACCAAATAAATGTAACCTTGAATTTGCTCTCAATTTCGTCTATAAATGAAGATCTAGTTCCATACATGTCAATTCTATATGTACCACACAAAGGGAATCCCAACGTACATCAAGAATAGCTGTTACCAACAATGTTAACATACAATTAACTTGTACCTTTGCTTTATAGGGTCTTGCGGTCTAAATCCTGGTATATTTACAGAGGAAAATGTATATTACGGTCTCTCAAATTTCAACACAACACTGATTTTTAAAATTTCGATATAGCCATGAATGTCCAAATTGTTGGTTCCGCCTTCTTCGATCTTTATAAAGTAATATGCTAGTGGTTCTTGCGAAGAGGATGGTATTTTTGAAAACTACAAGGTGACTTGTTATAATGCTATTTATGGCAGGGTGTGCAAACTACATAGGAATCTCGCCAAAAGAACCATCACACGTAGGAAACCAACTGTCGGGTGGAACTCTTTATTTCCTATTCATCAAAACACTACCTTACTTAAACGAACAATTTAGTCCTGTAACTTGGGTAGATTATGGCAGCGATACTTTTAACCCACTTACTTTCAAATTCTAGAGACCAATATTAAAATAATTATGATATTTAACTGTACTAAAGTAATACCGGGATGGAGTAACTAAAGACGAAATGTAACACAGCAGATAAATCCTCCACTACATGGATTATTTTAAATGTTTACTCTATTTTCACCCTACAAACTGTGCAGTAATCTACGAAGCTTTGTGTGTTTTGGTATTACTTTGCCCAGCGCTAGACAATCATTTAGTCAAATGGTCGCATGGAATTATAAGTGATGGAAGAGATACTAAAGTTACTCCTGTCCCGTGTAAATTTGGTCACTTAATTACTTTAACACATCGCTTAATTTGGAAAAGACCTGCCCTATACAGAGTAGTTATTTATGCAAAACCAATGCGAAAACAAAACGTACTCGTGTCTGAGAAAGACGAATCATTACCCCAACAACCCTTAAATAGAGAAAGTTTTTACTTTTGAAAAGTTATTGCACATTACATTACACCTAATCATGTTCATGCATTAACTTTACAAGTGATTGATTTTCAAGAATCAATTTCTATACTTGCTAATTAGTGAATGTTGAAGAATAAAGGACTAAAATACGACACCAAGTTGAGATAAAGTCACCCTTTTTACTAGAGGATGCCAAAGAATACTAGCTCAACATGAGGTTATTTCATTTTAAGAGCTGTCATATTGCATACTTTGAACCAAATGTAATTATGTAATTTAGAATGTGTTCGCTTGAAGACGACTGAAACGGAATTTTCAGGTGAACATGGCAGAGAACAGAAATCAAAATGAAAAAAACTAACAAGGGCTTGAATTGTTTTACAATTTGCTGACGAACTCGATTACATAGTATCTGTATTTGGTTAGCGGCATACTGGCGACTACGTCATAACCTACTAATATTACAGCTATGATTATCAAGAGATTTCATATTTACAATTTTCAATTGAAAAAGTTTGAAAGCCAGTATACTTATTATACCTCAGTCCAAATGTCTTTCGATCTAGGTTTAGTGAAATATTCCCTTTTCACTATAATTTGATACATTCTGAGATATGATATTATATCGTTATCTATATTAAGCTATATCTGTTAAGAATATAAATTTAATTGGGACTTGTTTTCAATTATAATAATCCAAATTAAGTATAACTTCGACAAAAAAAAAAATTGCGATAGAGGACTATTTTGCAGACCATTGAAAACAAATTTGAACATCTTATAAGAAGACAAATGCTGTTTAATTAAAGTATATCTGAGGCTCCATTACCTGCGCTTGTGCTGTTTAAATAACCCTGACCACCAGCTGTCAATGGAAGGCATTTTTATTAATATAACGTGATGACCCCGAAATAGTAGTGCCAAAAAGAAGCACGCCGATGACTGTAGTGGTAAAGATGTTGCTTCTGGTCGGCTAATTATATAACATTCCCATGAAACTAGCAAACAGGTGCAAAGCAATTCTATGATGACATAAACCATACCTACATAACAATAACAATCTGCGTCTGACATGTAATTACGAATTATGATTACAAATACTAATTATGGAAAAAACAAAAAGTTTTCCTTGGCTTGATGAAGGGTACATTTGCATGAATATTCTATTTGGTCTGATGAATCATATGGATGTGCTACTACACTGTAAGTTCGGACACCATGCCTAACATTACTACTCGCTGTACAACAGGGAAGTTGGCAGAACAAGTATCACGATTCATGGACGTGGAACCTCTCTTCCTATCTTTTGGTTTTTGGCTGATGAAAGTGTAACTTATGGCTACAGCATAGATATCTGGAATTGTCACGAATAGGAAAATCAGAAAACTATGTATCAACTGTTTGGACTTTAAGCAACCTGCGCGACCATTACCTATTGCAGATAGGAACCGTTGGACACGTCAAGTACTCGATGACAACATGTAGACATTGTCACGTAGAGAATCTATTGACAATATTTTATGTATCAAATTCCAATGCTTAACGGTCCACTTATGGATCAATTTGACGAGGAAACTAAGCTTAAAGTGGTTGTCATATTTCATTTTGGACGTTATCTGTTGGAAAAGAAAAATAATTTATATAATTGCCTTAGGACACCTATCATTTTAAACATAATGATTCCGCAATAAATGTTGAAAAGATATGAGGAGGTGGTATTATAAACATGCAAATGTACTTGCATTTGTGTGTGTGTCTGCATGCGTGCGTGTGTGAACTTATGCTGCTTCCCTCAGCATTCTGGTTGGTCTTGTGATTCACGCATTTAGACTAAGGCTTAGGGGTCTATGCCTTTTAAATAATAATAAAACTACATAAGCACAAATGCACGGCTTATACAAAGCTTCTGGAACGATAAAACAGGAGCATTGCAAGACATACCTTTCATTTACTTATTTACCAACCATCGACATGACAGCAGTCGTGTTTTAATACTTTCGTCTCTAACTAGGGCTTACTTTCAGTGTCCTGTAATTTGAATCCTTGCACACTACCAATCTTCAGCAGTTAAACGATTTGTCAGAACTATGTACCCAGGGAGGGCTATTTAAGCAAATACGTCATCTTAATTCTATTTCTATATGTATCTCAATAATATTTATTCAAATAATATTTCAAATATAATTAACAACCCATGAGAAAAGGCTTCAGCGAAAATTTTTGACCTACATTCCCACATTTTGCATTTTTTGTCCATTTCTGATGCAGAATTTTTCAGCGAAAACGGTGGCGGTACAGTGGTAAGTGAGATCAAATCCGTTTGTTGGAGGCAGCAGGCTTTTTCTGTCCTTCAGATCAGACAGTAAAACTGGAGATCTCATGTTACAGTATGCTTTGTCATGATAAATGGCCGAAAGTGTCAAACACAGGCCAAACTTATAGTTCTTTACAGGCATTCAATGATGTCTTCATATCGTTTCTTTAGTAGGACAGTTATTTAAAAAAAAACAATTGACATAACTTTTTTTCAAATTGTAATACTACTAGTACTAAATATATGAATTACTTAATCAAAAATTTATATAATCATAAATTGGTGTACTTTTGGATACCCCAACACTCAACTGTAAAAACTGATTCTGTCAAAAGCAAACCTCCCAAAATCTCAGCGACTGTTGAAAGATTATTTATAATTTGTCCAGTTATATGACCTTTCACGAAGAAGAAGAGAAGAAAAGTAAATTCAAATCAATGTCATCCCATTAAATCCAACATTATTCTTGATGCCAAACTTTAGATACGTTCTATTATGTACTGGCTATAATAATAAATGAAAGGATATCTTACGTTAAGTTATAGGGATATATTTTGTTTTGCATTCTGAAAACTTCGCAAAGATACTGAACTTGCAAAACGATTTACACCTGAAATGTAGTTTAGATATTCTATATAAATAGAGCACTGCGCTATCAATCATTTTCGACTTCACACTTGGACGTCATTGACAGTCATTTGGTCATCTTGACCATGACAAATCACAATCCTCAGGTAGACCATGATTTAGTAAAAGTACCAGTAGAACACAAGTATCTACACTTCAGTGAGATACAAAATTAACTCAAAAAGAATTCGCGTCTTTATCCATTGTGTGGAGCCTGGAAACCATACTTATACTAAGGTATTTATAGAAAACATATTACATAACTTAAAAGTGTCTAGATCACCCCACGCATCCAGCTGAACAGAATGCGGCCATGACTTTGATATGGTGCCAAGACATAACTGCTCCTCCAAAAATAGTGACCAAAACCTGATCCTACAGCTTGGTGCAATTAATTTCCGTCGGCAATTCAAGCACAAAATGCCAGATTATTCACATGTTCCGATCAAGGTGCTCTTAATAGCACCTGCCAACGTTTGGACAATAGCAATGCATAACGTCTGGTATTACTCTACTGCATAATAATGCCAAACCCATTTCTTGGTCAATGAAATTGAGAGAAGCTCAACGAAAAGATTCAATTATGCAACATGTATATTTAACCTAAATCTCGTAGAGTAAATAATCAAATTAACTAGCTCCTGCTAAAAAATAGTTTCGTATCATTTTTATTTGAGAATGAAGATATACATATATAGTAATTATGGAAGAATGATTTAAGGAATTTACAATAATCAAACACTAAATGAAATGTGATAATCAATCCGTCAATTAATGAACCGCACATCTAATTATCATCTTGTTGCATTTTCAGCTTTCTACCAGAAGGGAGTTATGCATTACTAATGAGTTCAAAATTTTAAATGCAAATGATACGTAACGTCTTAAGGACCCAACAATGCACATATTTGTTAAATTATACTTATCTTATATAGAAAGTAGATGTAGCCTTGCGGTGAGGTCTCCATATAAGTGAAAGATTCTTGAGTGGGACGTTACACAATAATTCAATACAATACAAGAAAACTTAATGTATGAGAGTATCCATTACACACGTATATCTACAGAATATCAGTAATATTACATATACTCAGCTGAAGGGACAGTAGCTCGCACAAAACGATATATTCTGTTAGGATGTCCCGTAGGGCAGTGTGATTCTACATCAGATAAACTAACAAAAGGCATAAACAAGCGTAAAATAATGGTAGAATTTCAATGACGAGATTCGTCATAAATGTTATCATAAAATACTGATATTTGTACCTGACGCTGGGAATTTATGATAAGGAACTTAATTTGTTGCTGGCAGACCCCGTGTCATTCTATAAACACAGAAAACAAAACATATTTTAGTGTCCATAACTGCTGCAGTCAAATCAGTTAAACATCACTAAAGAAAAACTCAGGGAACTGATATTCACTCCACTCAATCTTTTCAACTTTCCCTTTTTCACAAACAAAAATCTTTATTTGGAATACCACGGTTGGTTACATATTTTCCCTGAGAGATCGGGTGATAATACTTTTTGTAATGGTCCTATTTTGTAATTCTATATGCTGGGTAACGCTACGTCCACGTATCGTAATCATTGTTTGATCTCGGCAAAAGATACAGTCCCAGCAATTTAGAGGCACCAAAGCAAAACAGTGATGTAACTCATTATACCAGTGATACACGCTGCCCCTTGTGACTTTCAATTTTTCATAAATATTGTAATGGGCAGATTGTCCAACTGAGTGTTTGATCTCACTCTTCCGTGTCCTCAATCTGATTTATAACCAGACGCTAATGTCGCCATTTTACTTCTTCTTTTCTTTCAAAACCCTAAGGACAAACTGATCGCTTGGAGATACAAACACATTTAAATCTACTTTTCTAATGTACTTTTTTAAAATTAAATTTATTTCGATGATAAAAGTTTATGGGTTTTATGCTAGTCACCGGATGACTGAATCAATATATCTATTTTATACCTGGCAAAAAGGTCTGAAATGATCATTTTCCTCGTGACAACCAGTGGGGTACCAGATACAGAACACAGCCGAACACTTAAAACTATGATGTCCAGTGGCCCTAGAAGAGATCCAGCAAAAAAGTGAAAGGAGATAAACCCTGGCCCAAGAGTATATATAAATCAATTTATAACCATCCGCTTACTATTTGGTAGCTTTGGCAGGGGGGGGGGGGGTGTGACCCGATCGTGCTAAGTGCCAGCACTATGTAAAGATAGCTAACTATATATCACCCGTGCTCGATTACAATAAAGTACACAGACCGTGTAGACATAATATTGCTGCATGTAAATACATAACACCAATACGAGTCTCCCTGGGTACCTTTGCCACAATGTGATTTATGCTGTGTTACCTGGCTATGTAAAGTGCATTTTAAATGCATCGCAAGCATACCATAGCTTAATTATCTTTTGTTTGATGTCCAAACTTTTTTCGCTACCTGTGTGTTGATAAACCATTTAAATCTATATTGATTTTTTTTCTAAATTTCGATACAAAACAATATTAACTATTAGCGTTTAAAAACCCAATACTCATGGAAAACGTATAAAACGCATTTAGAGAGAAAATAGCCACGTTTATTACGAGATCGAGAGAGATCGAGAGAGAGATATCAAATGCTAATGACGAATAAAAAAATAGAATTAAGTTTCCTGTCAATGCAAATGTTGATATAGACGGATAATTTCTAGATTTTACAAATGAGGAAGCATTGCCAAGCATCTTGGGGAACTCGACAGCGCACTTAACACTCCATCTTACAAAAACCTCTTTACATCACAAATATGCTAATGTAAGAATAGCCCCCGCGCTATCATACTATGTCGGGATCTTATGGTGAGCATCAATCAGAGAGGCGAGATAGCAGCCAGCTTTGTATCAAGTACCTCCGAATTTGAAACACAAAACACATTTTACTCTTACAGCATCTTGTGAAGTCATCAAAAGTTTGACTGAGGGCTGAGACGGGGCCAAATGCTTATCAGCTGTGAAATTCCACCAGATAATTGCAAACCAACTGTTTCACCTAGCAAACAATTTATATGTGCCAAAACGTAAAACTAAATGTCTGACTTCCAAATATCAAATTATAAGACATTGAACACGGAGAACTGAAGTTGCAGAACTTTTTTCTATTCTTTGCCCTGTTCCATCAGTCATTCGCGTTTTAGATCCGACTAAATTTGACCGCTGAATTTGGTCAATGTTTTACATGATTAAGACAGTACGGAACTAAATCTGACACAAACAAATTTATGTCAAAGAGACGACGTAACATCTATTTTTATTCGCCTATATTGTATTTCCAATATACATGTAATTGTAAATCATGAAAAAATAAGTATATAAGGTCTGAAATATTTATAAAAACTCATGACTAAAAACGAATTGAAAAATACGGAACATGAAAAATTTGATAGATGGAAATCGTCGTATCCATGTATCTTACAGAAAACGGAATAGTGTGGCAAAACCTAGTTTGACCAAGATAATGTAAAGCATGCTCCTCAAAGAACTGATGAAATGAATTGTAAACATACGCAAGACATTTTATCCAACTCATACAGATCGCTATGATCTTCCCACCCACAATTGGCGAAGCCAGAGCCAACTCTTCAATTATCAAGTTTTCACAATCTGCACCATATTTATATTAGTGCAACTGTTTGTTTTAATTAAACCTGGTCATTAGTTTGATGGTTTCCAGACTGATTTGGAACCCAAATGCTAGACGTACGCTGTAAAGAATTTCAGAGTTATGATGCAACATGCCATCTCATTAAACAGCGGCCCTGTAATGGTCATGTGTTGGTTCTGCCATTCATATGCGAATGTGCCGTTTTTGATCAAAAGTGTCGAGATAAAATACTCTCTCTACTGTGTACTAACAACCGCTAGCAGACCTAGGCTATCTATATTTTCCCCGCTCTCTTCCCCTTACGAGTCTACTGTAAACAGCTGATTTCCTCAGTCATTCCTACTACTACTACTACTGCTAAGTAATATGTATTCTGTCGTTGTTTTCTGTGTTATTATCTATGTATACATACTGTGAGGATGTACTGATCTCCAACTTTTAACATCTTCTGAACATTTACTATTTTCAACTTTCAAATTAAACTTAAGGGTTTATTTAATTATCGAAGACTTAAAAACAGAAAATATACCTGTACAAATAGTATTAGATTCTGCATCCGCCACCTGCTTGGACTTCAGAGGAGACCTAGTTACACGATTCTCAAACAACCTCTCCTCTGGTCTAGCCACATTATCCTCCTTGATGACTACCTCTTTCAGCGAGTCTATAGATTCTACAGATGGTCTGGGTGATACTTTGTTGTCTAGGAGGTCCTTTCTAGTGATAGGTGCGGATATACTAGTTCTTTTGGAGCTAATTGAGACTGCCTCTGATTCCGGCTCCTCGCCATCTTCGTAATCTGTAGGGTCAAGGAGGTCAACATTCTCTTTGTTACATCGGTTGACCTTGTGTTTGATGAACTTGAGAATATCCTGAAGAGGAAAGTTTGTCTGACAGCCACCACAAACCAGCAGGTCATTGTCCTGTTCCACTGTAATTATATACAAGATATACTCGTTGTAGTAACCACATATTGACCACTGCTTTATTATACAATACGAGAAGATAAAGAATAGAAACTGCTAACACTAGCAGTAATGATGCCTTGAATGACCATATATTCGTATATACCATATGTGTAATTAATTTTGTATTTATTTTGACATAGTATTTGACACAGAGATTCGACATCACGGCTTAGCTTTACTGGTCATCTACCTTTTATCTGCATATCACACTACTAAATTGATTTATCAATATTTGACTAATCCTAAAATTGCCGCACAGCGTTTAAGTAAACGTATCATGTATACGGAAAGTAGTTTTCTTCACCGCTATACAACATTTAAACATTGTGATGAATATTTAATTTCATGGATTAAAAATATGGATTTTTAAATGGATTCGCGTTCCTAGAGAACACATGGACACAAGCATAAATAGCAGATAGCACGGAATGAAAGTTCGTTCTAAACTTGTAATTATGTCATTGCATTCACGAATCTATAGACCAGAAAAATTAATGATCATTAAAAACAATCGATATACTTAAGCATGTCAAATTTGTTCAGGTCGCCTTAAAAATACAATAAATAATTCATCTACAACGGCGTTTCGATTCTGTAAAGGTATGTGTTAACTTTGCACATGCAGGTCATGTCTGTCTCGAGTAGTGTTACTGAGAGAGACGGGGTCACAGTATAACTATGTATTCTGCAGTTTCGGTCTATTAAACGTGCAAGTCTGCATTGTGTTTTGTCTTAAATGTTTATTTGATAATTAAAATCAATAAACGATGGTTTGTGACTTGTTCTAGGGATGTCCTGCCTTGCCTGATTAGGAAGGAAAAATGATGAGAAAATGAAACCATTTTGTTGCGATTGGTAGAATACCACAATGCACAAATATTTCTTTCTTTCACCTACAAACACACTACTGCCATTATGTATAATTTAAACATTAGACAGATGGTTGCAATTACGCTGCCTAAGATGAAGACCATCTCTTTGCTATCAGCTCATCATTATCTGGTTAATCTAGACTAAGTAAGTATGTGTTGACATGTTTCCCATCTACTCCTAACCAACCTTACTGACCCTGTTTGGTTTAAGTAGAACCAGCACTGCAGACATCAAAACACCAATGCACAGCTCTTATCTGTAAGTCTCTCAAACAAAGATAAAAAGCAGTCTTAATTTTCCGACTTGGCAAAGCTCATCTTCCCAAGGCCGAGTCATAATTGTTGTAGGTATATTTGGAAAAGTTTTTACCATCAGCTATAAATTTTTCATCAAGACGAAGAGGATATTTTTTAAAAATTGTACGAAATCTCAGTAGGTATCTGACAATCGTCTGATAAAGTGTTGCACAACATCTGCTGGCTGTCTTGGAAACACAGGGAATGGAAGATCGCATTAATTTCAAATATGTAGAGGTGAATAGTTTTTTTTCTGATCACCAATCACCTACGAATTTTGAAAGTACATTTAGATTACACTTAGTCTAAGGAATTTTCTTGCAACCAAGGGCAGGATTAAGAATGAAACTTTCATTCGATTGTGTATGTATCTTGAATTTAACTGCCAGAACTGTTGACCAATATATTTCCTTTAACATCGGACACAGGCATTTTAATATAAGAAATAAAATGGTTGAAATATATGGATACCTTAACCACTGGCACCTGAAGCTCTTATGCAACTGTGCATTTTTATCTGAACATTACAGCAATTATATAAATTGCTGCCAAAATATATTTATGGAATCGATGGCAACAGATGCTAAATTTCCTCGTTTGAAATGCATTTCTAATATTTCTGGCAGAAATAATAATTAAAAATGCCGCTGTCGATTATTCGCATCAGGCGTTTGTCCTTCATAAAACCGTACTTGATAGTGACCTCGTTGTGAGGTCATCTTCTGTTTCAACCAATCGGGAGCCAGCAAGCTGTAATGATGCAATCTTATCTGGCCAGAGCACTCAACTACAAGGAAAGTAATCTTGGTGATGTAATGAAAAGGCAATAACAACTTCACTTCCCACTGTGAACCTTGGCTTCGGTAAATACAGCTGCCCAAGTAGGCCACAGAAAATGTCAAGAAAAAAATCTTCAAACATTTCATCAAATAGAAAAAAATGCTGGAGGTAATTTTGGCATCGTGGTGTGAGAAGTAGTCACGCAGCTATGTTTAAAACCTAACCTCAAGTACAGTTAGAATCCTCCGACATCTTGAACCAGAGATGAATCTGAACAGGACTCGGTACAAATAAAGTAACACAAATATCACTAAGCAGAAAAATCAGAAAAAGCATACATACAATTGTTCACCACTTAATTATATCTACATTGTATTTGTAGAACCCGTACATAAATACTTTCGGAACAAAATATCAAGGTCAAAATTCAGTCTTAACAGAATGCCCATGGGTATGTATATAGCATGTGGAACAATTAATTATAAGAACAGGTAAGCATATGCAAAGGAGCTGGTTACAACTCGCTGCTATATATATATATATATGTATATATATGTATATATATATATATATATATA
>JACSZP010044615.1:0-15233 GCA_016161895.1 Pinna nobilis | reverse complement strand
GGTGCTACTGTTTACAGGGGACATTACCAAGTGCCTGTGTAAGTCCTTGGCTATCAGCGGGTGCTACTGTTTACAGGAGGAGTTAACTCCTCCCGGGCATCTGATGTTACATTTGGATTTGCATAAGTCTGCGCATCTTCAACATTCACCGAATCTGCATATTATTGTCTGAATAAATGATTTACACTTTGAGACTTTCAATATTCCTAGCCGAGTGGTTAGCGTGTGCGACTGCGAATCGGAAGATCCGGGTTCGAGCCGCGTCAGCGTCACTCCGCGGTTGGCCGTCCCTGTCATTCGGATGAGACAGTAAACTACTAAGCCACGTGTCACAGTAGGTGTTGGCACGTTAAAGAACCCTTCCTGCTCTACGGCCGTAAGTGCCGAGCATAGGCAAAATTTGTTGCGGTATCCTGTTTTCAACATTTTGACATACATTGAGGTCTTACTTCAGTTTAGTAAGTGGTTTTGCGGCTTTAAGCATTTTCTGCTCAGAATATCCTTTCGATCATAACTCATGTCACAACCTGGACACACGTTTTTGTCCCTCTGGAACCCTATTCACCCGAAAACATTAGTTGAAAAAGAAAAACAAAAACAACATTCATAACAACAACAACAACAACAATAATAATAATAATAATAATGATAATAATAATAAATAAATGAATAAAATAAAATAAAAAATGAAATGAACAGGTTGTGTTGGCAACTTATTTTCATGAGATCTGTTTATAAAATTGTGGCTTTATTAATTATTTTGTAAAAGTTTTGTTTTTTCAAACGTTTCACTCCTGAAATTCTTTGTGAAAATGCTTCAGGTCTTGCAGCGAGTTCTCCACAACCCCTGATTGTACTACTTAAAAAACTAAATAAGAAAACTTATAAACCGCCAAGTCTGTGCCGCCTGTGGATCAGGAGTTGTTTACCCTTTCGAAGCACCTGCACTCACCCCGGTTTTAGTGGGGTTTATGTTACTCTAATTATAGTTTCTAGTGGTGTGTGCATTACTGTTTGAAGTGTTGTTTCTTTTTGTTTTGGTCACGGTGTTGTTGCCTGTCGTTGATTAGTTTTAAAATTTTGAATGTCCCTTGGTATCTTCTACTTCTTTCATTGTGTACTGATTTCAGATGTATTTTCATTCCAGAAATATTTGCCGAACGGTATTTTTGTGAATTGGACGTTTAACACATATTCGTGGGGCTACATTTTGGCAGCTTTTACGTATGATTAAGTTACTATTGTACGGACCCTGGCCATAAGTGAGTTCCCAAAAATGAATTTCACCATATATTTTTAGTATTTCTGCATCTATTTAATTCTGTTCTCTGAATTTGGCCAACAATGAAAATAAATGAAAAAAGTATGTTTGATCCTGGAAACGTTGGGCCTAATTTTGACAATATTTTTCTTAGTTTACATACATTACTTATATTAGGTTTCAGTGGTTTTATTTATTTCATTTTGGTGTTCATTAAGTGTGTCATAGGTATATTCATTATCTTTGTAATAAACATTAAAATGACCTTGCTCTCGTGAAGAATGCTGTTTTTCTTTTTTAATAATATATAGATTACAACGGAATAACTAGGATATGAGTACCAAATCCTTAAGTTTCTGTGAATCATGTTTTGGTAAAAATGGATAAAAAGTGAAATATAGAGGAGTTATTGATTATATGCAGATATATCAAGAAAACATAGTGAAAATCAATTTTGGGAAATCGCTTTTGACAAGTTGCTGTAGTGTATGTTGTCTTGGAATATAAAGCAAGACATTTGGTTTCTCTCGCGAAATCACGCGAGAATATATGTATATGCATAGATGCAGTTTAAAGTATGAATTTTAGATGCGAGTTGATCTTTGCGCACCGTTTCCATCGAAATCAAGTTTCTTGTGTACCTACTTATATTAAAATCCCACGTAATTGCATAAGGTATTACTAAAAAAATTCATATAGAAAAGAGTCTACAGTGAGACACCCAACAATAACTGCAATAACAGCAATGACAGACTTACCAAGAGCTCAAACTTCATCTATATATGATGCTATCTATCAAATTCATTTCAGCTGATTCTATCCTTTTAGCCATTGGTCATGAATGAATGACATTTTAAGCTTTAAAAAATGACATTTTCTGTTAATCTTATTAACATTCTTTGTAATGAATTCCATCGTGCCATTCCAAAAATAATTCCAATCGTTTGAACAGTTTTTCCATCATTTGAACGACACAAACAGCGACATTGTCAAAATGAACACGCACGTATTCGCGCCCCATGAGGTAAAGGGCTAAAATGAAGTAAGCAGCCTCTAAATTCAAAGGCACGTTGACTACTTCTAATTTGTCTCTCTTTCAGGAGAAAAGTAGTTAATTTTTTAAGTAGAAAATGTGAAAAGTAGGGCTTCCATGGCGGAATGGTTGTAACATTACGCCTTAATCCTTCAGTCTCTGACCGCTCGTCAGCAAGGTATCGACATTTGCTCGATGTTCAGTTGAATATGTGGAAAAATTGCTAGTTTAATTGCAGAATACGATGGTCTTTTACCGGGTTCTCTACCAAAGGCCGCCATATGACTGAAACGTTGATGTGTGTGAAGAAAAACCAAACCAAAACAGAAATGTAGGCACCTATTAAGTCTCTTATCAAGTCGCTAACGAAAATAAATAAATTAATGAATAATTGAATATAAATAGTGAACAATTTTTCACTGTATATATTAATTTTTTCATTAATTTATTTATTTTAAAGTTATATTTAAAAGTTATATTTAACACACGCACACAAATATATAAATATGTATTAAATTTAACTTTAAGTTACGTAACACTTAACTGATTCATGATGAAATACAATATTGATTGTGCAAAATATTGATGAAAGTAAAAAGATTTCATAACTTCCTTTTTTAATGAAGAAAGGAAATGACCCATATACTTACGAACTTCGAGAGATATACGGAAATGTAAATTAATATTTCATGAATTCAAGATTTTTTTGTCTGAGTCATTTGACATTTCAAAGAAATTTGCTCGGCTTTGTCCGTAGGAGTTTTGCCAGAAAACCCACAAGCTTTGCCTTACTCATCGCAAAATCGTGATGTACGTTTGTAGAGCAAAAGACAACGGTCGCCCAATGTGTGCATCGGAAAACAATAATTAGAAACACGGAAGTTTGTTTATAAATGTTCACCACACAAGATGGGCACACATATTCACACCATTCTACACAATGCATCGACCACTCAGTGTGTATTCATAAAAAAAACTGCATATACAGGGAAGTTCACCCAAGAAATCCACATGTGCTCACACCTACAAATAGATTACAGCGACCACTCACTGTGAATGTATGTAGGACACAATATAACGGTCACTCAATGTGTACATATAAAACAAATATGTAGGCACAAAAGCTTACCACACAAGAACGGCACAAACATCACGGATCATATCTACCTACAGAATACAACACCACTGAATGTGTAGGTTGGTTGGTGGTTTGATTGTTTTTCACTTTTGTGGAGACGTAACCGTATGACAGTGAAGGGTATATATTTGACATACGTTCGGCACTTATGACCATGAAGTTGAGACTGTTCCTTAACATGGTTTGGGGCATAGGTTTTGACTATCTTATCCGATTGACAGGAAAAAACCCAGATGACTCCGTAGGGCAGATTCGAACCCTGAGGGCGAATTTACAAACGGCGGCCCTCCAACTTGATGTGTTGTTGTATTGATGTTTAACGTCCCACTCAAGAATATTTAAGTCATATGGAAACGTCAACGTGTGCCGGTAAGGGCGACAAATTTTGCCCAGTACTCGGTACTTATGGCCGTAGAGCAGGGATGGTTCTTAACGTGCCAAAATCTACTGCGACATGGGACTGCGTGGCGCTGCGCGGATTCGAACCACAGACCCTTTGATTCGAAGTCGAACACACTAACCTCTCGGCCACGGCAGCCCCACTTAATGTGTACATTTAAATCAATGGCACATAAATAATACAGAAGTATATACAAATGTATATAAATGTTCATTATGAGATCCGCCCACATTCTCCCACCTACCTGAGCATGAACGTTTACATTAGAATGTGTGGTCTTCTAAGAATTTGGTCTTATCACAAAAAACTTGTGATCTAGTTCTATTTTGAGTAGTCTCCCCCGACCCATCCTAAATTGAAGTGCCACGATCACACGATGGCTATTTTTAGATAAATATTTCCCCGATGTATCTTTATCAGAAATACTCTGAGTAATAATCATTTCCCGACCTTGAGTGGAATGCCGAATCCTGATACTATATAACATAAAAAGGGTGTGATGTAAATATACAAATGCTCAAATGTTGACATCCACACACAGAAAATATCTATATATCCCAAAGCTTAAAACATCTATGGCACCTGCTCTCACCTCTAGCATTTCAGAGGTCCGTAATTGTCATGTATTCACGGGATGCTAGTGTCTTCTGTACGATGATTAATCGATGATCTTCATTTAATATTTAAAAGCTCTAGGTTTCTATGTTCTTGATAGGGCAATTAGTATTTCATGATGTATATTTAAAAAGATATTTTATAATGATAATTATCAAACTATAATTGAGAATCATAATAACAATATTATTTACTGATAAAATACATGTAATAATAACAGCAACAATCATGAAGATAACAAGATAATGAAAATGATGATAATATTGTATTATTAAGATATTGTTATTAATGTTATTATGATAACAACACAACCACCACTAACAACTCCAAGAACAACATAAATAAAAATAATAACAACAACAATAAAAACAACAATGATAATAATAATAGTAATAATGATAATGATAAATAATAATAATGATAATTAAGAAAAAAAAATAATGATAATAAATAACAATAATAATTATGATGATGATGATGATGACGACGGCGACGACTATGATGCTGCTGCTGCTGATGATGATGATCATTAGACAACGACGATGATGATGATAAAAATAAGAATATTTATAATAATAAAAATAATCATCATCATAATCATCATCATCATCATCATCATCATAATAATAACACAATAATACTTTTACTAATTTTTACTAATTGCAAACTTTCACAATGTTACCTTTCGAAAATTTCATCGGAGAGATGACAAGGACTGAAGCTGTCCGCGATCTAGTAAACATCTATCCTCTTTCGCTGTTTCCATTCCATATAAATTAAAACCATATACAAGTCATGATGACAACGGCAATATGATACCAAGAACGGTCAAAACAACGTTTATTTCAAACGAATACGATTTAATGCAGTAGATTGAACATATGAGGCACGTCTTTTGTTCATCTGATTAACTTCGGAAGCAACAATGATAAACTTTTCTTCAATAATTTTTTAAACATCTTTATCAAATAATGTGACAGTGAAGCCAGAAAGGTTGTTTTGAGAGGTAATGTCTGGTTTAACTTGCCATATCCTCAGAGTATACGCTCTTTTTTTCAGAAATATTTTAAAGTTATTGAGTACACAAATGTAAAATCATCTGTATCTGCTTCTTCGTCGTCGTCTTCTTCTTATTAGTGTTTATATTATCATTACTACGATAGATACATAGAAACAAACAAAGGAAATATGTAAATCTTACATCACACTCAGCAATATCTATTACTTTCTTTTTGTTTTACAGCGCATTCGACTGGTAAATATATAAGATAAATTAATATATATAAAGTTGACCGGATTGTAAACATATGGTGAGAAGTATATATTGTAAGAATTGTTTAGCGGGGAGAAGCAGAGTTTTTCTTCCGATTGACTTGTACTTCGTCATCATCCGTTTCTTGTTTAAAATTAGGTACACTATCAAACAAGAACAGTAGATAAACACTGGCAATAATAAGTATTGTTACTATATATATGTTAGTCATGTATAAATATTCGCCCGTGCCTAATACCAATTCAAACGAAGAATTAAAACGCACTTAAAAGAAGTACATTCATCTTCTAAGGTAGTTTGACTTATATATTTGACTGTTATCCTACTTGGGAGAAGTTTGATACTGGTAAATACAGTCCGTGTCGCACTTCCGGACAGATGAAGTGTTTGTTTGAGGGAAGATGAGATTATGTGTGTTGAACCTAAACTCTTTCCACTTACACTCTCTGGTCATGGGACCAATATATTTATCTAGAAATATTTCAGTGCAAAATATTCCAACTTGTGAAAAGAATAAATGTTGCAAAGTAATATATTCATGTATTTCTTAAGAATTTTCAAAATAAATGAAAATATTTTTGTTTAAACTTCCAATAAAACACTTTTACAACCGTATCTCCTATTGATTTTATCCTTTCTCTTTCGCATATATTTAATCGGACCACGCGATTAAGGCAATACAGGTGTCTTGTTAAATTTGGGCTGATTGGTAAGGTTGTTTCTTAAGTGGGACTGTTTCTTAAGTGAGATTGTTTCTTAAGTGGGATCATCCCTTAAGTGATTGAGCCACCGTGGCTCAGTGGTTAGCGTTGTGGACATCTGATCTCGAGCTCTGGGGTCTGCACGTTAAAGAATCCTCACTAATATATAACCGTTAAGGCTGGACATAAGATAAATTTGTCGGTGACGGCTCCATATGCGTGAGAAATTCTTGATGGAGGTTGTCCCTTAATTGATGTTGTCTTTTAAGTGAGGTTGTCCCTTAAGTGAGGTTGTCCCTTAAGTGAGGTTTCCCTGAAGTGAGATTGTCCCTTAAGTCAGGTTGTCCCTTACCCGAGATGGTTTCTTTAGAGGGTTCAATATAACCTTGGATATTACGTAACATACTGAATTATTATGGATTTAGCTGATCGGTATTCTCCTGTGCGAGGTGGCAATACTCCGTTGATCCACTGTATACCAAGTCATACCAAAAGAAGATACCAGAAGATTCGAGAGGTTTGGAGATGTGTTTGCATGCTGTGTAACTAAGGAAACGAGGCTCCTCTTAAACGTAAGCAGAGGTTTACCTGTTGCCTCGATGGATAGCCACTGCAAAAAATAGAGACCCACGAACTCCACTAAAAACCGGGGTGACTGCAGGTGCTCTAGAAGGGAAAACGATTCCTGTTTCACGCGCGACACCTCTTCGGGTCGTGGACACATATGTAGATTATTTTGATACCATAAAATTAAGCTTGTTCTGGTAATAGTGCTGATATGCAGGTAACAGTACTGATATGCAGGTATACGCATTGGTTCCTATCGAAAACTTGCCAACCATCCTGTCTTGCTTGCTAGCTAAATGCTTTACAACCCAAAAGTCTTGTATAAAGCGAAATTATCTTAAAAGTGCTGTATTTCGATAAAAAGGGCATAACTCCCGAGAGTGAGTGCTCTTCGATTAAATTCCTGCATTTCTCCGTCTTCAAGGTAAAATTGTGTAGGATTTAAGATTTCTACATATTAAGAAAAAAATCGACTTCCTTAATATGTTATTTATCGTGCGACGGTGGCATACTATAAACTCATCTAGCCGACGTAAATTCTGAGAGTAAACACATTACCATATCTATGCATTACAGGTGTCTTACGGGTAATCCTGTGCGATTTTGGTCCAATTTTCTATTTGCAGATGGGATCTAACAGTCTGGGTTAGGGATAAGTTTTAGTGATATGCCGTCTTCCACGTGTTTCTTTTGGTCACATACGTCCTTGCAGTATCGACATAAGATATTGCTTATAACCATGAGTTGTAAATTATCTCTTACTTGACGATAGTCACGTTTATCTAAAACACGACTGTCATTGGGGTTTATACAACTTGTTTTAAATACAATTTCCTTCAAACTGTTTTAAGACTACATTTCAAGCATTTTGTTGGAGAAAAAATGACGTTGAGCTTTAAATCTGAAACTGAAAATATTCTGAATATCAATCTAATCTGTAAGACGTATACTGGACAGATATACAGGATATTCCGGGGATTCTTACCTTTGAAGAATTGTGCTGATGTCGTCATAAATAATAATGATAGGCTAGTTGCAGCAATTTTAATCATAGAAAGGGAAATAAAAGAAATCTAAAAACACATGGAACAATCTTTTTAGAAGATCGATTAGTTTAACATCTACTAGAAGTATGACAAAGTCGGGGTAATTTTGAAAAAAAAATAACGATCAATAAATGAATACCATAAAAGGCAATAGAAAATTTCATTTTTAAATAATGAATTCACTTTAAGGAATTTATTTTTCTGTATTCGAATTACGAATTTACGAAGTCTACAGACGTCATAAATGTGAAAACTGTGAATATCATTTTGATGAAACTCATTGGAAATTCGTGCATTTACAAATTAAAAACGAGGCTTCATAAACAAAGTTATTCACGTACTACAAATCCTCTGACGCTCGAGTGTATTATGGCTACGTAGTTAGAAAATCTGTCGTAGTCGAACTTCCTTTCCTTCACCGGAAAAAATCATCCAAAATGAATTTATTTGTACATAATGTTAAGTATGGGATATGAGATATGTGTGAAATTTATAGAAATTTCTCGGCTATTTATAAATTCAAGTGGCCTCAATATACACATGAATAACTAACATATTTCAGGACTTTATTAATGCTGATGTAATTATTTATAGCTGAGGGGAAATCGTAGGACAATTTCATAGCCTGAAAACAAGTTTTCTATCATCTGAAAGGTTTTTTTTAATTTATTTAGATGCACATGAGAGCAAATTAAGTATCGGGGTTGATAATATTTAGCAATTGTGCAAAATTCTCATTTTTCTTGGGATTTTCCCCTCGTCCATTCTGAAACTATAATTATGATTTTTGCAACAACAACAATAATAATAATAATAATAATAATAATAATAATAATAATAATAGTAATAATAATAATAATATTAATAATAATGATAATATTGATGATAACATCAGTTATTATTATTGTAATTATTTAAGTCTAACATGCCTTAGAGACTCACATAATTAAAGGAGTATCTAACTTATGTGACCATAATTATTGGTTCCTAAAAAGGATTTATATTATATAAATCACCTTATTTAGGGGACAATCTCTCATATGTGACCGTTTTTCTCCTTTCCTTGAATGGTCTCTTACAACAGGTTAGACTTTAATAGCATTTATTAGGGTACTAACGCTTATTAAAGCATTTCTTAGTTTCAGTATCTGTGTAATATAATATCCACAGGAGAGACAATAAATAGAGAATTTCACCATCCCGTCTCATATCGAATCTGATACACTCCCAAATACATGACCTTGGAATTAAATATTTTATTAATTGTATACGTTCATTCTGATTACTTAGTGACGAGTCGGAAGGTACCTCAACTGTCCAAACACTGTCAAAATGAAGAGTTGCCGTTTTGACAAAGTCTTGATAGAGAGTGCGTTGTTTTAAACAAAAGAAAAATAGAAAGAAAATGACAAAGAATGTAATGCAGTTTTTCATTGCAGTCTATAGCTATGGTTTATCATATTACAGAAGAATAGAGGTTGCTATTTAATGCTGAAATCTGAAAGAGCTCACTTCGAAAGATTTTAATTGTGTTTTGCTTGAACATAGTCAAATAGCAATTTAACACGGATATTGTACAAAGATTGTAAAACAAGCAAACATTTTGAAACATCAGATATATACATGTATCAGGGGAAGCTTCATTCGTTTCGGTTATGATAATTCCAAATAATCAGTATAAAAAGCATCTCCGCTGTCACTTTTATAATATCTTATAATTTAACACATCCCGTCAATATCAGCAATGCATTCTTGCAAATTGAAAGTTATATTGAGTTTAATCACTGGTATTGAAAATAACCTGAAATACTTCCAAATAAAATTTAAATGGTTTGGATCAGAATCTCTAGGGACATGACGTGATGGGCGTTGCAAAACGTGGAAAGTAAACACTAGCCGTGAACCTTTACACTTCTCACTGCCAATGCTTTTATGGAGCCCGGGTCGTATCACTACTCTCTGTATATTTATTCTTTTGTCGAACAAAACCACCCATAATCCGTTATTAAACATATTCTTCTACCAGAATAAATGTAAAAAAGGAAAGAAAGGCCACCAAATCAAGCGATTCAATAGTCATGGCGGCAGAACTACATTCCTTGCAATTTACCAGATAATAAAAAGAGAGCTTGGGTGACGCCTACCTATGTTGTTCTTCATATATTGGCTTTTTATAAATACCTCTTAATGCGGATATATTATTCATCAAATTGACACTCAAGTTATCACAATATAAGTTAGGAGCTCTCGCTCTGTATGTTAGCTGTTTAATTCATTTTAGAATTCAAGCAATGGACGTGACAAGATACTTGATCTCTCTAATCAATTTCAATGAAATAAAATGCAATAAAAGTTTTGCTTTTAGACAAATTCAATTAAATAATCACTCTTTCATGCTATTGTCATGCAGTCTTTGTAGCGGAAGATATCGGGCTCGAGATCTGCCTTAGACACAAAGAGGAACGTAGATAAAATGTTGCATTGCCCTTTTGGAAGAAAGTTTGATATTTGATAAGTTGTACTTTTATGACAAACGCATATCTTACCCAGGTAACATCATTCTGTTGAATACAGGTGTAAAACGTTAAAGACAAACGAAGAAAAGAAGACAAACATATTTAGTCTCGCCGTATCCATTATCTTGGCAATAAAATAACAAGCAATAGAATGTTATGTGGCGCTGTTTTATCTGTAAACCTGTTCAGGGGTTTAGATATATTGTCAAATAACATGCCAATAATGACCTTTCAAATGATATATTCCATTTCTGTCTAACATTAGGATTTTGATGTTTTGCACAAAAGTGAGAAGTTTTGTGATATGTTTTACATTTCTTATCAAGCACATATTTACCTTGATTTCTACAGTTCTATTGCTATGTAATAAAGGAATATACATTAGCGTGTTCTGCTGAAATATTACTATACATGCATATGCTTTTCTTTTTTTTTTTGCTAAGTTTTAGAAATAAAGGTAGTTTATTTTATCTGTCATCAAATCAATGTATCTTCAATCGTATTTGCATTATCTCATTTTTGTACGGTAATGGCATGCTTCAAGAATTAACAAAATAAAAAATCTGTTTAACAAAAATAATAATAATAGAATATTTGATGTTTATTTGTTGTTGTGTAATTATCAAAATAAAATTATAATCCATAAAGATGCAGATGAATAGATGAGAAATAAACTAAAACGGCAATAAATAAATAAAAAGAAAAAAAGGAAAAAATTTAGGAAATATGGCGTATACATTTTAATGAAGCCTAAATGTTATAAATGAACACACAAGTAAACAAATTAATATTAATAAATAAATGAAATGATTGCGTAAAATTTTGGATGAATAAATATATACATTATTCGAATGTACCGCAAATAAAAAGTGTCGGAACAAATGGGTAAAGGTAGAATTCATGTGTCGATGAATAAATAAATAGAATAAAAGGGGTAAATGAACAAACAAACATAGCGAATAATAATGTTGCCAGGGAAATAACATAGAGAATCCAAATAAATGAAAATACACTGAAAATGAGTTAATCTGTGACAAAGGACGGGATTGTAGGAAGAGAATTTATAGTTTTCTTCCAAACTTTAATTTTCCATGTAAGATTTGTCGGAGGAGGAATTAGTTTAAACAATTTTCATTCAGAAGAACAACTGAAAAGGATCAAACAACAGGCAAAGCCTAATTTAGTCTTCTTCTGATTGCCAAGGTACATTTTGATGTCATGGAATATAAATTAACAAATACTAATAAAAGGTGAAGTAGAAGTTGCTGTAAATAAGTGAATAAGTCAGAGGAGGAAGCTGATTATTCAGCATGGCTTAGAATATTTACATCATGAAAATAAAAAAAAACCATATCAGTCACGTGTCCTAAATTGGCTGTGGTTTTGATAAAGGCCTAACAATACATGATCATTTTTGCTACCAACATGAGCCGTGAGAAATAGAATTCAATGCGACATAAAGAAATGGTAAGGTCAATAAAATAACATGAGAGCTGACCACGAGACAGAAACGGAAGTGACTGGGGCTCTAATTTTTAGCCATTAAATTAGAGATAATAAGATCAAGACATATACCATTAACATTATGTGTTTCTCTCAACAACTTAGAAATAATGGTACAATCATAATATACGCGTAAACAATGACATATATGGAGAGAATTCTTTGATGCCGTTTTACAGCTAGATATTTTTATTACATGTGGTCTCATAATTGTCAATACAAAATCATCTTTTCATTTCACCTCTAAGATGCACACGAAATCGGGATCGGGAAACCTGAAAGAAAAATCCTGCAGCAGGTCTGACTTTTGTGTGTCTGTTGAAACCTTCACATGCGAAAATAACGCCGAAAACGAGGCGGTGAAACACGATACATGGGTTTTTGTTGTGTTTTTAGATACCAGTTACGATCATTTACAAGTCTGTTATGACCAAAAGTCTTGTTTATCACTCTTTATTACGGTGGAGAGGTTAAACAAAGTTTGTAATCAAATTATTGTTAATAACCTATCTATATATTTTCCTGGCAAATTAATTTGATGGCGTCTTTCATGTCTTTCTGGAACTAACCGGAAAATAAAATAAGAAAAGTATAGGTCTACCTCCGCAGAAATATCTGTAGTGTTAATAGGAACCAACAAGTGTTATTATGATCCTTCATTTGCGATAAAACCGTGGCGAAATTTTATTTTCGACATTATATCAAGAAATATAAGAAATGATTGAAATTGATAAGACCTTGTCTCGAGTGAAGGAAACGAACAGTGAGCGATCTCATAATTCCTGCAAGGAATACAAAACAAGGAGTTACACAGACATATTCTATTCTCTTTCGGTGCAGACAAGTCATGTTGAGTATAAATAAGTTACATTCGAATGCTTACGTTCGGGTTTCTTGTGATGCTTGTAATCCAACAGTCATTGGGTTTTAATATAAAAGTAGAAATTTCAAAATCCACCACTGCTCAATACCCTAAAATACCAAGCACAGGCCAACAATCAGAGACCCCCCCTCCCATCAGTTTCTGCGACGAATAACTAGAACTAGGAACTAGACATTATTTTTTACACATTTGTTACCTTAGTATTTACTGGATGGTGTAAAATCGGTTATGAATAAAAGATGAAAATAACAATCATTAATAACGAAATTTACTGTATACAGGATTATTTTCGCCCCTTGTTATTTTCGCCCTAATGCTCTTTTAAACAGTTTCGCCCCGTTTTAAGTTCGCCCAGTCTCGTCATAGTTCTATTTGATAAATTTACCATATCGAATTCGTCGAGTTTTGAATTCGCCCACTGACAATGAACGAGATATAAAAACGTGTATATTGTCATTCAATTTGTTCGAGAATAGATTCAAGCAAAATGTGATACGTCACAACATGAAAAGGTATCCAGGGATATTCAAATCGCTAAGACGTCTAGACTATTAGTGAATATCTAATGTCTCAACAATTCCTTGATTTCTGAAAATATTTTTGTCACTTAACCGTTTGATCATTAAACTATAATTATTTGAAAAGAAGACTCCTTCATCATCCAAAGGAGGGCATTGTTATATGCCCCCTTAACAGGGAAACCCTCGTCAGTTTAATAGAAAAACCCGAAGATCGTTTACATTCCCAGATAATATGTACTTTGTTTAGAAAAGTAGCTGAATCAATTGTTGATAGAATAAAAACTACTCTTTGTAAACTCCTACATCCTTGTTAGACTGGTTTAATTGTCATTCATTTATGGGAGAACCCCAAATTGGATGGGAATAGGTGTCCGGAAGGGGAGAGAACTCATGTAAGCATGCTATACCCGACACAAAATGTTCCGTGGAGGTCCGTAAAGTTCAGTTATACATCCAGCTCAGTGTAAAGGTCCAATAGAGTTAAAGTTGTGTTGTTGTTTAATGTACCACTCAAGGTACCTTCACTTACATTGAGTAGTCACTGAAGAGCTAAAGTTTATTGCCTTCTCTCGGCTCCTCGTGGCCTTAAGCATGGCAGGTTCACGGTCCTGTCGTAAACTACTATGACATGGGGCCTTAGAATAAGTGTGAGCCAAGTTGGCAAAAACGCACTATCTGAGGGGCCTAATGAGCTAAAGAGGGATCACAATGGCTCTCAAAAGGAGTGTAGATCAGGAAAAAGAGAGAATAGAATTAGATGGACAATACGATAGACAGAAAGATAGTAAACACTAATGATTTAATGTGAAATAGATCGTTTGACAACCTTAAAAGAGGATACCCGGTATTACTAAAAACATGCTTCTAAATATACATGTCCTGGCGCTTAACCATACACAAAGAACAAATAATTCTCTTGATAAAACGTTGTACTTGTGCTGCACTGAATTTGCAAATATTTCAGAATATGCGTCATTGATTTATCTATAATATTCTTTTCTTATCTTTGATACCTTTGGCCCCTCAACAGTCATCTAAAATTAAGAAAGACCCGCTCCATCTGGTGTGTAATTCAATAATAACGTATGTTGCATACCAGAAATCTTTGATACGTATGATCATTCACACCCCCTGATTATGTGTGCTTTTCATCGATGTGCTTTACAATAAATTAAGATAAAAATTGTCATTTACTGGAACAAATAATTCAGCAAATTGCAAATTCATAAACACGGAAGTATTCGCAAACGCTGTGAAAAGGTAATATCAAAATTTTTTTTCTGTTAACGTTGCTGCTGGTTATTCATATTATCTTATTTTTCATAATACTTTGCTGAAATTACGTATTTGAAATTAAAAGAAAAAAAAAGACATGCAATAAATGACACGATGTACCCTTGATAACATTTAAAGTGCAAACTTTAAAAAATGTAATCATTAAAAAAAATATATTGTTTTACCTACGGTCTACAGGTACGCGACAGTTCACAAATCAAATCCCTTTCTGCTTTATCATGATAGCTTTAATCATTGCTCAGCAGACAAGGAAGACCTCTGTTCTTACACTAAAAAGTTAATTGTTTTATCAGGGGAATGTCTCACCTTATAGCACCATGTTTATTGTTGTTTATAATGGAGACATTTTACCTTTACATCGCTATGATAATTACTCGCTCGCGCTGTTTAATACTTTAAGAATTTAATAAATCTCAAATATTCCTACAGTAGTACACTTGACCATGGATGGTGTCTACGATTATATTTTCGATCTTGTAT